>VCAZ01000062.1:2235188-2420188 GCA_005784505.1 Bagarius yarrelli
GAGAGAGAGAGAGAGAGAGAAACAGTAAGACATAAAGAAAAATAAAGAGCAAACGAGCAAGTGAGAGATGGAGAGAAAAATAAAGACGTGAAAAGAGAGGACCAGAGACGGACACAAGAATCCAGAAACAAATTTGTAAAGAAATAGTGAGGTAGAGTTTGGGGATGGGGAGTGGCACTTCAGTGAGACAGCGGGGAAGAAAAAGAGGAAGAAGCGAGGGATGACGGGTGGAGAGATAGCAGGGGGAATTGTGACAGATGTTTTTCGTCAGTCTCATCGGTACGCCAATTAATATAAAGCTTCATATACACAACTCACTGTCTTCATGCTCGCTGGGTAACGAAAGGAAAAAGAGGGAGGGAGAGCGAGAGAAAAAAAGACAGAGAGAGAGAGAGTGATTGAGAGAGAGAACGAGAGAGAGACCGAGAGAGTGACGCAGAAAGAAGAGAGAGATAAGAGGAGAGAGAGAGAGAGAGAGAGAGAGAGAGAGAAAGTGAAGGAGACAGAGTGAGAGAGACAGAGTGAAAGAGCAAGGGAGAGAGAGAGAAAGAGACAGAGAGAAAGAGAGAGAGAGCGCGAGCAAGTGAAAGAGAGAGAGAGTCCAAGAAGCTAATTAAGCATAAGTGCTAGCTCTCACAAGTGTCCACAAAGTTTAACAAGTTTAATTCAAGGCCTATTTAATACCAACCTATCTGAAATTTAAGACCATCAAACCTGCGATGAAAATACACATACACACACACACAGCTTCCCGCTCTGTGTGTGTGTGATTTCACTGCTTTGATGCTTAATGTATCCAGATTAAAATGTCTTCGTCAATCGCTGCAGTTTGTCCCCCGGTTTCAACCACCACAAGAATTCGTCATTCTCCAGCCATTCATTACACTCACATTTACCCATCGCAGCTGCCTGTAGATCAACCTGCTACATCAGTTCTCTCTGATGACACAATAACCACTGCAGGGGAAAAAACCTATTGCATCTGCTCACATTACAAGTGTTCTGTAACTGGGATTGTAAGAAACAATGTTAATATCACAACTAAACAAAAAGGAAGTGAAAGAACAAGGAGAGAGCGCACAGAAAGATAAGAAAGACAAGAATGATCGAGCAATGGAAAGGATAATAAAAGGAGACAGAAGAGAAAAAAGGGAGGACAGAAGAGAAAAAAGAATAATTTTTAAAAAGTGAATGACACCCCTGAAGTACTGACATAACAGAAATAGAGAATCAAAGAATAAAATAGAAAACAGTGAAAATAGCTAGAGAGGAAACGAGGGAATGAGGGATGAGAGCGTGAGGGAAAAGTGGGCTTGAACTCTTGCCCTGAAGGCAGACATCATTCAAAACATTTGGGCGTCTAAAGGAGAGAGAAAGAGAGAAACGAAACTGGAAGAGAATGTGTGAGAGAAAGAGAAACAGCGAGAGTGGAGAGAGCGAGAGAGTCAGAAAAAAAATGGGGTTAAAAAAAAGGGTAAAAAAAGAGAAGGTCTGACTCAGATAGAGGCGTGGTCTAAAAGTTAGGGGCGGAGCTCTGTAGCAGGTAAATACATTACATCCAATAAAATGTCCTGGAAAAGTGTCTTTATGATTTGTGTTACAGAGTTACTTAAAACAACACACACACACACACACACACTTTCTGACACACTCGGCTGGTTCTAAATGTGGAGGTGAAAGACCCCCGGAGAGGCAGACGAGGGGAGGGGGTCAGCGGCGCTGCCATGGACCGCAGCACAAACGCATTACGCTGCCATTCCAGACCTTAATCTAATCAAGGTAGTGGTCGGTAGGGTACGGAACATGGCCACAACACACCCACACACAACACACCACACACACACACACACACACACACACACACACACACGGGGGTGATTGCATAAGCACAGGCATCTCCTGTTTTGTTTTTTTTTGCTTTGACTAAATCTCACACCGTATCTCCTCATTTAGAACTTTATCTATCATGTCAGATATTTATTAATAATCTACAAATGTATGTGTTTAATATAACTAAGTTTTTTTATAACAAAACAGAGTCTTTTTTTACGGTTTTGTTGCCGAATTGGCAATTGCCACTAATATAAAATGAAAAGTACGGTGCACACAGACATTTATAAGCTAATTATAAGCAAATGAAAGAGAAGAAAAGAGGGAATCTCCAACAAACATCCCCCTTCCCTTCCCCATCCCCCACGCACCCACTGGTGTTCTCACAGGTCAATTAACCATTAAGGGCATTTTATCACCGTGATAACCTAACCCACACATACGGTCGCCTTGAAAAAGTAGTCCTTAAACTTTTTCACATTTCGTCAATTTAAAACCACAAACTTAGTGAAAAAAAACAGCATTATGAAGGACCAAGGACCTCACCAGACAGGTCAGGGATAAAGATGTGAAGTTTAAAGCGGTTAAGTTATAAAAAAATTTATCCCACACTTAGAACATCTCAAGGAGCACTGTTCAATCCATCATCCCAAAATGGAAAAAGTATGCCACAACTGCAAACCTACCAAGACATGGCCATTTACCTAAACTGACAGACCAAGCAAGCAGAGCACTGGTCAGAAAAGCAGCCAAGAGGCCTATGTTCATTCTGGAGAAGCTGCAGAAATCCACAGCTCAGGATGAAGAACCTGTTCACAGAACAACTTTGTGTACTCCACAAATCTGGCCTTTAAGCGAAGTGGCAAAATACAGGGCAGTCCTGTAAAGAAAACCTGTTGGAGGCTGCAAAAGACTTGAGACTGGGAGGGAGACTCACCTTCTAGCAAGACAGTGACCCTAAACATACAGCGAGAGCTACAGTGGAATAGTTTGGATCAAAGAATATTCATGTCTTAGAATGGCCCAGTCAAAGTCCAGACCTAAGACTGTTTCACAGATGATCTGGCTGAGCTTGAGCTATTTTGCAAAGAAGAATGGGCAAAGATTTTAGCCTCTAGATGTGCAAAGCTGGTAGAGACATACCCCAAAAGACTTGCAGCTGTAATTGCAGTGAAAGGGGGCTCTACAAAGTATTGACGCAGGGGGGATGAATACAAATGCACACCACCTTTTTCAGTTTTTTATTTGATTAAAATTTTAAAAACATGTATCATTTTCGTTCCACTTCACAATTATGTACTACTTTGTGTTGGCACAGACTAGACAACCAGAGACAACATTACTATATCACTACTGCCTGTGTGAAAACTATTTTATTTTCACTTCAGTTTATGGTACTCCAATGAGGAAATATGCAACACTGACATTAATTCTGGTTTTCGCTTCAGACTTTATCCTGCAGTACATGAACTCACTGATGCAGAGGTGCACAAATAATATATATGTTGACAGGCAGGTAGGAAAGCCTATTATAATCTTCGGACCGAACATTTGGATTGGATAAACGTTTCTTGGTTCTACGCCTCCCACAGAATGAATGAATGAATGAATATCTATCTGTCTGTCTGTCTGTCTGTCTATAAAACCTAAAGAAAAATCATGCGTCCTTTTACTTCCTTCAAAATCTGTGTTCTTTTTTGATTGGAAATCAAAGCGACGATGCTTATGTGACCTTAAAGGTGTAATACACACACACGTGCACACACAAACACACCACACTCACTGTACCACTTCACACTTTCAGGTAGCAGTCTCCAGCACGTCCCCATGCCAATCGGAAGGTGTCATGCAAATGGGTGTGGTAAAAAGCATCATGGTCCGTGATCAGACCACAGAGAGTTAGATGAGCAGTGGAGAGTGTGAAAACCAAGCTGCGTGCTGCGGTAAACACACACACACACACCGCAGACTTGCACAGACTGAAAGAAACTAAGCAGTATTTTCTCTCCTCTGTGATATCTTTCCGTCTCGCTGCCGATCGATAGATGTACCGGCTGATTATGGATTACAACATGTCTCTCTCTCTCTTTCTCTGTCACTCTTTCTTGTCATGTTTTGAAGCACTACCAAGGAACCCAATCTTAGAACACTGGCATTTCTGTGTCACGTGTTACCCAATTAAAAACACACATCAACAAGCACATCATAGCACCGACATTCTCCACTCATCTGCAATTGTTGTCTTTTAAGAACCATCCTACGAGACAGCTCTTCTTAAATAGTCTAAAACTAAAAACTAAAGCCGCTCCAGAATCCAGAACTGATTTTAGACTGTAGCCTTTGGAAAAAAAAGCATTTTTCTTTTGTAATTGAACCTCTATACAATTCTCGCAAAGAAATTTTTAAATGCGCTGACAGAAATCCAGACGACACAACAATCTTTTAGCGCCTAGTTCAAGGTTATGAATCAAACATTTCGAAATGGTGATGATTCGAATAAGGCTACGAACTGTCTCAGTTTTCCACCGTTGAGATTCTACTGCTTTCTAATATCTGAAAGAATGATGTTTCAACGTATCTGATGTCAAAAAGTTTATGAAATCGAAAAATAGATTAGAGACTTAAAAATTAAAATAGAGACTTTTTGAGAGGGGGAAAAGTGACAAAATTCCCAGGTTTTAATTGAATATCCTATTTTGTGAGCTTGAGCAACATGTATAAAGACATACAGTGTCGCTCGATCCTGGTCCTCGAACCAGATTTTGACAACCGTCAAAATCAGGGCACCAGGCCAAATCGACCCATAGAGCCTAACAACACTCTCTGGGTACCTTCATCACCCTGTGTTTTAAACCCCATTGCTGGGCAAAGTGGGGCAGGTGGCCAGGGCTGTCACTCAAAGTAGTGTTTTCTACGTACAGCGCAGTGGGGGACCAATTACGGCTCAGTGGGGGCGCGGCACAACAACCGCATGGCAACCGTATGCTCCAATCACACAGCGGACGGGTGAGTGACGGGGAATGAGTGTGTGCGAGTCGCCTGGGAGTTGGCTAACATGAACGGAGCACAGTTTTTGTGCACGCTGCGCTAATGATGAACAATTAATACATGAATTGGAACAAAGAAGTTTTAGAGTGTAGTAAAAATCACTGATATGAGAGTACATTTAATGGGCATGTTTGATTGTATTGATTTGACGGCTATGTCTAAAGTATAACGGTGACAATCTACGAACAACAAAACCAACACACAAAATGACCCCAACTGAGTAAAATGATTCCAAAATGTTTATTTCAGTTCAGCTGTTTGCTTAAGATGGCTGACTTTATAGCTATCCAGAGATCATGGTGACGTTTTGTTTAACTTAAACCACATTACCAACTTTTTACTTTTAAGCAGGTCTTTTTTTTATGCGGTTATTGATTATTCTACTGTAAATATTTTATTTGAATGCAAATACATTTACAACCAATAAATTATCAATAAACAAATGAACGCAAAGTATTTTGCAACGCTAAACACTCGGAAAGTGTATCGTTCTCTCGAAGTCACGGTGGGAGAAAAAACCTGTCTCGTTTTAATAAAAACCGCTGGCTTGCGACTTCAATTTCATTTTGATGAAATTTCTCCAGTGGGAGCGCTTTCCTATCGGAGCTGAGGGGCAGATCGAATTTTCATGATTGTTATTACTGTTATTATACAGCAGGAGATAAACAGTGGTGTTAATCTGCGACGTTTCCTTTCCCTTATCGTGGCAGCTGGAGGATAGCAAGCGCGCCTTTCTTTCTCCTGAACTCATCCGCACTGTAATTAGTCTTCATTCATATTCCCGCACAAACACACACAGAAACACGGGGGGTGAAGCTTGTTTACACCAAATTAAAAATTTGTCATTAAGTGGAATTTACCATAATGCCATTTTATCTTCCAGCGGTTTGGTGAGGGAGGGGGTGAAGCGAGCAAGCGTGTGTGTGTTTAAGGCAGGGGGGTAGCTGGAGGTTCTGCAAATTGAAAAACCAGAATAATCCTGCCCTCTCTATTGCCCTCATCCACACACACACACACACACACAAATCCACAGCCATTGGGGTAATTAAATAATAGCGCTTTAAAGATTTTAATTTGTCCTTTCTCTCCTCTCGCTAATGCGGCTGCCGTCGGCAGCGCTCTCTCTCAGAACATACGATCATGGAACGCATATGAAACAGGTGGCAGGGAAAGAAAGTACACACGGTAGATTGGCAAATATGAAGCCTAAATTATTGAGAATCTGTATCTCTCTCCCTCCTAATAAGCAAAGACAAAAGGGTTTAATCCCCAGACACCCAGAAAGACAAATCCATCATGGGGTTTGGGGACATCCTCGAATTCTTGCCAAACTTTTCTTTTAAAGGTTTATATATATATATCTATATTATATATATATATATATATATATTATTATATATATATATATATATATAAAGAAACTTGTATATAAGTTGTCTTTCCATTTACCTGCAAAGTAGTGCTTAAACCCCAACAAACTCGCAGCTTGCAGTCACAATACAATGATGTTAAACTCGAATAAAGGATTGGATGGTTACCATGACATGAAATTTTAATATGAACACATTTAAGGACGCCCGGGTCGATTCGTTCTAGCGGTTCTGAGATTTAAACAGGCTAATCCTGTTAAGTTCAGGACGTGAGGTAGGTTAGAATAAGGCAGAGGGGTGGGGCTAAAATGAGGGCATGAGTTATTTTTTCCTTTGCCTTTACCTGTTTTTCAGGGCAGCCAGCATTTTACTCTCCCCTTGCCCTCGACTTTAACTAGCATTTGCTTGTTGCTTCGATCTTGTTTATCAAATCTGAATATCTGTTTTCGAGTTAATCGGCTTGATAAGACTCCAGATCCGACATGCCCTTAATCCGAGCTGTTAGAAGGTGCCTCTTGATACGTGATCATGGAGGCATGAAAAACACATTTACAGAGACAATGATTTAATATGAGTCACTTTGATGCAGTACAGACTTATGCAGTGTAGTAGACATGAAGTCACACCTCCTTCAATGGGGGTGAAGCACAAAGGCAACACCTCCCTCTTTGGGACAGAAGCACGGAGGCCACACCTCCTTTAATGGGACTGAGGAAAAAGTGAAGGAAAATGTAAACAAACCTCTCGCAAGTGTGTGAGGAATTTACAGAAAATCTACCAAGCAAAAAGAACATGAAGCCGGCGCTAAATAATAAACACGCCTTTAAATATTAATATACAAATTAATCCCCCCGAAAAATCTGTTCTTTTGTGAACTGAATCGGAACTGAGATATACATTGAAAATGTGTTTCGCTTCCTGCAAGTTTATGAATGTTAACAGCTTACCAAATAGACCAGAAAAAACAATATAACTGTTTATACACTGACAGTTGACTTCGACTGTGATTATTTATCAGGACTGCAATGATTCATCTTATCTAAAGCTATCATCACATTTTTAAAGCATGTATTTAGACGATATCTTTAGTAAATCCTGGCTCCTGGCGTAGCTCCTTAAGCTGTTTCTTCTTCTTGACGCTTCATAAACTCTCATTACGCCAACCCAAGAACTGAATAGAGGCGTTTCTAAGAGCGGAATTTCATTAACACACCTTAACGCTGCTACCATTAGGACGAAAAAAAATTGAATATGGCGAGGATTACCTGTTGTTCAGCTGCCAAAAAAAAGGATTACTTTTTTTCTTTTTTTTCACTCCAGCTCTCAGTGTATGACAGAGACAAAAGGGGGAAATAAAAGAAAAAAAAAGGGACAAAAGAGAGGAATAATTTTAAGTGGAAGGAAGTCTAGAATAAATACAAGATTTGAGAAGGGAAAGCGAGGGAAGCAGTCACGCTCCGCACCTCGTGAACATCCTCCATTTTCTTCTTCGGCTGGTCCGGTGAGCTTCTTAGCCGCTGCAGACGCAATTACTATTGATCTCGGGGCCTAAGAAAAGCCCACTGTGAGTAAGAATGACTGTTGAACGTTAAATAAAACGTGGCTTGACAAAGCAGGAGTTTTGTTAAGCAGCCTCTATATTTTCCTGTTAAAATGCACAATACGAACGACAAGCTGCTTTCCCCTGAAAGGCGTTCGAGTCGACTTTAAAGCGATGTTATTTGTCCCCATAAGAGAAACTGCATTTAACCAAGTTTACATCATATAATAGCATCACTTTGTGAACTCCAGCCTGCGCTACGATACTGCTGAGGACTTTAAAGATAAGCCAGAGAAGCAGCGCTGACTGGAAATGCAACCACGATATAAAATGGATTCACGACAGGGTCTCTGCAGATACAGCGGCACTATTTTGTAGGGTTTCGTATACAAAGCTTCCAAATCGACCGTTGTTTAGAATAATTTAAAAGTTTTTTGTGAGTCAGACTGTACGACTAACAGCTTCAAATTGCTGGAATCCAAAAAGCCTTCAGCCATAAATACATATAACATCTAACACGTCATCATGATTTATGATTCATCATGTTTAAAATATAAAGTCCGTTCCATGCCAATAAATTGGGGCTACGAATGTATTGTCAAAAAAAAAAAAAAAAAAAAATTATATATAATATATATAATCTATATATAGATATATATATATATATATATATATATATATATATATATATATATATATAATATTATATACATACATATACACATACAAATTCAATAGAACAAGATCCATAACGTTGCCCAAAGAACAGCGCAGACTTTAGTAGTAGTGAAAAGAGAAAAAAAACAAATACCCAACATTGACTCCTTGAAGGCTGTTAGCCTGTGTTGCTCCGGCTGACCAAACGTTATTAAAGATAATAATCTGGTACCAAGTGTGCAGTAATCTGGTGCCATAAAAACAAAAAAAATTAAAGTCTGACCTTGATATAACTAAAAAAATATATAAATGTTAGAAGAAATCATAGTGTGATCATAGTCCAATTATGATGGCTTTTTAAATAAGAATTTAATTTAAATCAAACAGTTTCAACAGTACTAAAATAAAGTCAGGTTAAAGAGATCAAACTCGTCAGAACGTGGCATCTATACTTCTTTGCTGTGTTAATGTATTAATAACAGTTAATCAGCATGGGTTGTACTAACTCTTTTATTTTGGGAGACAAATTACAGAAAATAAGGTTTAATATAATACATGTAGGATAATATGGCGGTTATATTTCCAATTTTATTATATTTCACAATTTTTTAAATTGTGATTCTTTCAGTTTTACACAGACTTTTTTCTTTGTAAAGTTCATTCGACAGAAAAAAAAAAGGGTTATTACTATTAAGCAAACTAGAACCACGATACAAGAAAAAGTCTAATTTCTCTCTAACCTCCTAAACTGCATAATATTACTCACTTATGCTTAGTGCATAAGTCAAAGTAGTGAGGTGTTCATTTTAGCTTACTTAAACCAGAATATTCAATAAATATTAGATAAAAGTTTACCTAGGTTAAACAATCAGTAAAAAAAATCTATATTTTTAAGCCAAATGTTAAACCATCCACTTATTTTAACCAAAAAATGTAAGTTGAGCCAATGTAAATCTGGTAACATGAAAAGCATCTGTATGTTTGAAAGAATGTGTGTTCGGCTCTCCAAATTGACTTAATTATGAAAATTCCGAAAAGTGTCAAAAATTTATACCAGACATCCAAGTATGTCACAAAAGTTGGATTTGGCTGAATTTAAAGGCATTCTTCAAAAAATAAGTTACATAATAGTAGGAAAAAAATGCAACGTAATGTTTATTTTAAAAATGTACTATAATCATTCTGTTAAGACTTTTTTAGGTGTGGAACCCCTTATGTGGTGTATAAGTGTAATTGTCTGCTACCAGTGTTGTAAATACTGTCGTTTTTAATCTATGCGTTTTACCTATGTTAAGGTTTGGTTACCCGGATGCGCCGCCATTTTGAAGACACCTACTAGAGCTGTTCAGTTATAAATTATATATATATATATAATTTATATTCAGTTTTAATAAAATATCAGCACAATTGTGTAGCTATAACATCTATAACAGTCTATATATCAAACGTTGCCTAAAAGCCTCTTATTAAATAACCATTTAGCTCATAAAACAAAAACACATTCTGTTCTTTACACAATGACTGTAGTCATTAATTTACAGCAAAAAAGTCTACTGATTTTCTTAATTCAAGTAGTATTTAAGGACGTTATTAAACACACTTGCGATCAGGCGATGTGTTTGGGTGTAATAGGTGCAATCACACCACTCAGTTCGCTATGAGAATAGTGCCTAGCATGGTACCTGTAGATACTGATAACATTAACCTACTCAATAACTGACCTGCTCAAGAATTACATGCATGTGCAACTTTTAATCAGTTACAATCATTATACTAAATTTGTGAAGAGCCACAACATTCTAACTATTAAAAGTTCATAACGCGCAAGCCATCAAGACCGGCAACATTATCTTATCTCTCTGCTACAAATTGTGATTTGAGTGGTGCGCAAAAAAAAAACCCAGTCTAATAACAAGCAAGCTCAAAAGTATAGAACAGTAAGAAAACAAATGTACATATACGACTTACAAATCCAGTAGCAGGAAAGCCTAGTTCAGCTCGGGCCACCGAGTGCAAGTCTGTTTAATATTGATTAGTGTTAAGACTCGTATCTGATCATGTGCCCTCTTTCTTTTATAAGCTTCCTCTGACAAAACCATTTCTGGTTTCTTTGTTGCCATGGTGTTTGATTTGAGACTTGCATATTAGATTGTTTTGTTTAATTGTTAGCTGTCGGCTAACTGCATCCAGGCTACCAGTACAATATGTGACATTTGCCGTAAAGCAGGTCACACTCTTCCGCTGGCAGGGGATGGGCGTGGCTGTGTGTACCAACCCGATCATTGCTCAGTTGACAGCAGCAGTTGTTCTACTACTGAAATAATTTTAGAGACATTATTTTAAGGTTAAAAAACTGCATCGTCTCGCTTTAACATTAACTACATATCCATTTGGTGGCCATTTGGTCAAACCTACTGTTTAGATGTTTAGCTGTTCAGTTCGAGTGACTAATGAAATGAAAGATCAATAACTATAAAATAACAGAAATTACAGATTCTTATGTTGTATGTCTTGTTCCTGTCAGGGTCTGGCATTGTTTTAGTAAGATAAAAAATATCAACCTACTAACTTTTTGAGCAATCAGAGATTTAATCTTGAGCGGAAAAAACACAACTCATCTCCTTTCTTTATTTGACTACAGATTCATTATCGCATTCAAATGAGGAGTTCTTGCTTTAGAAGGAAAACTTGTCTCCCTTGCCAGTCACCCTTTGCTTTACCACCCAACAAATAAACAAACAAGTAAGTTGTTTTTATGGTGCCAAGCTCAGTTAAATAGTGTGCAAAATAGAAAGGAATAACTGAGGTCTATCCTCACATACAACTCTGATTTACTACCCTGAGGGCCTTTTAGATACACACAGACACTTCAATTTTCTTCGACATACTCTTTATTCAACATTTTGTTGGTTTTACCTCATTTGTCAAAAGGGAACATTTTTTCATCGATAACAAAACCTATCTGGACCTAGAACCTATCTATCGTTTTCTTTAGGATTAACATATCTGAAAAAATTGATACGTGTCTTTGCTAAAATAAAATAACATGCTAAACCAGACACACACACACACACTGTGAAGTTCCCCGAATATGTAAAAAAGAGGCCCTAATAATAGCGAAGTGCCGTTTTCTGGAAGGTCCCCGAGGGGGGGTAAAAAACATGAGAGATTACTAGCAGTGAAACACACGAAAACACACACATCCTCTAAATTTTTTTGTTTTGGTTTGGTTTTTTTTAAAGACCACCAGGACAGACCTAAGTTGGGCATTATTATATACGCTGTCTAAGGCGCAATAATAAGACAAAAGACACAAAGAAATACCATAAGTAATCATATTCTAATGGTGAAATTCTACCAGTCTGGGTGTGTGTGTGTGTCCCCCCCGTCCTTTCCTGCCCTTGGACCACTGAACAGAGCTGCCATTCAGAGAGCTGCTGTATTACCAGTAAAGCCTGCCTTCTCCTCTACACCCCCCCACCCCCACCCCACCCCGGAATCTTATTGAAATAATATTAATATTTATTATACCCAACCCCCTCAACACATACACACCTTAGGCAAACTGTTAATAAAGGCCTTACTTCCTAAATCCACACCCCGAGACATCCTCACCAAAAAGAAAAAGAAAGAAAAGGGGGGAGCCAGTTAGAAAAAGTTGCCTGTGATAGGGAAAAAATTAATCACGTCTCGCGAGGGTGCCTCTTTCTTCTGTCGCCGGGACAATAATTTGATTTGATATTAAATGACTGCTTGATTATAATGGATTTTATTGGTAATTGTAATTGACGTGTTTCTTCCGTCTTGTTTTTTTTTTTTTTTTTTGGTTTTTTGTTTTCTTCCTTCGTCGAGCGTAAATGATGAGGGACATTGCGGAGGGGACGATGGAAAATTTGGTCCTGCTTGAAGCGCCTGGATAATAACAAATTAATGAACTGATTTACGAAGCATGTTGCTTGGAAAACTGCATAATAAAGATCTGCTTGATGTCCATATCTGTTTATTTATGATACTTATAAAGCATCAGAGAAATTTAGGGCTAGAAGCAAATGCAAGGTAATTATAGCTACAATATAGTCATAGTGATACGGTGAACTTTTATACATAAACCATGTCAACAATGGAATATTTGTACTGTATAATTAATTTAAAAAAAGATACCAATCGTAGGAAAAAAAATAAGCCTGTGTAAAACACATCAGGTGGGCCAACAATTGGCGAAACTCTCATATCCCCTCTTGAGCGGAAAAGCACAACTCATCTCCTTCCTTTATTTGACTACAGATTTGTTATCCGATTTAAATAATGAGTTCTTGCTTTAAAAGGAAAACTAATTCACAGTAGCAGAAATTGTTTATGTGGGAGGAAGACTTTTTTTATCATCAGAAAACAAACCCACAAAAAAAAAAATCTGAACAAACATTCAGCCCAAAAACCAAATAAGCACCTGTGAAAAACAAACCCAGATGTTGAGGTTTCTGTGGGCTTTTTTTCTTATTTAAAAATACATAGTATGGGATAGATAGTAAAAGTAATATATAGCGATATTTAGTATAGAATTTGTTAGTTAGTTGCATTTTATTTAATATTACACAATAATGCGCTGTTTTTGTTTTTAAAAAGAAATGGAGCCTGAAACTTAAAAACTTTATTAAAAGCTTGCACTGCATCATTTAGGTAAAATAAATATTAAAAATAAAAAGCTAACTGATAATCTTAGCTTTAGAAGAAAACTACAGATATTTGACAGAAAATACAACAGAATAAAGATATTATGACAAAAAATGTCAATCAAATCTGAGCTTGCACTGAAACTGCGGGCCGGAATGGCTTTTTTGGCTAATCGAACTTGGCGTGTGAGCGTTCAGTATGAAATTGGAATGGAAGCTTGCCATCAAGGACCCCCCCTCCCCAAAAAAACACATATATACCCCCCATCGCCTAAAGCCCTGAAATACTGCGTAACATGATTAAAGCTACCTGCTGTCCCATGCTAAAGCCCACCCAAAAAGCCAGGCGCTAAAGGCAAGGGTGCAACCGAGTCTTGAAATGGGATTACTCGGTCTGTGCTTGTAGTGGGAATTAAAAACAAACTGAATTTGGGTGTTTTTTAAGAAATAGTTGGAAAAATGTCATGTGGAAAATAAATTTCACAAGAAACTCTGAGTAAAGTTTAGTTTTAAACGTTAAAAGTGATAGCTTACTATTGTACACACGCATTCTGTAATCTTGGAAAATTTTGTAGTACCGTTTCTTCAATTCATAAATTTCGTTCTAACCATCAAAGTTTTTTGTTAAAAAAAATGAAGGTTATATGTTAAATTGAGTAAAATCTTAGCTGATCCAGGGCGATCTTTTTTTTACAATTTAAAAAAAAGTGTATTAGCCAAAAACGAGCAAATTTAACCTGAATCATGAACAGAAATTCATCTCGGCTGAACGCTAAATAAAACAAGGATAAAAGACATATGAAATTTATTACTGTAAATAAAGAACAAATCTTTTTTTAAATCAAAACACTGAACAAACAGGTCTTAGACTTAAATGATGGTGTGGTGTATGTGTGTGTGCGTGTGTGTTTGAGTGGCGTCTGTTTAAACACCCAGAGTGGAGAAAGGGGTGTGGTGTTTCAGCTGAAGTGGCACTGCGGTGCCCAGATAAGGGCAGATGCCCAACCCTGTCTTATTAACACACACAGGATACACACAACGATATACAAAACTAACTCACATATGCACACAGCCGCTGCGCTTCCCTCATACACACAGAAAAGCACACACCTAACTCAAATTAGCATAAGTACACACACACACACAAGTAAAGCTCATCTCTCTGAACGTCTGGACTGTCGAAACATCCTTCCTCAACCCTCAAAATCATCACCATATTTACACACCATTCAGTCTGCAGCGCTGTTACACACTTTACAGTGTTCAGAAGACAGACTTGGCTTGCAGGACAACACACATGCACACAGCTCTTTTTCATTTATTATGTACCACTAACCAAAAAAGAATGAATGAAAGAAGAATAAATAAAAACGACGGCCTGGAAATTAAATACATCATTAACAATAAATAGTGTTGAAGGCTACAAAAAGGAAACACCTGACAGACCAGACGTGTACTGAGAAAAAGCTAAATGAAATTGAAAAACCCTAATTGTACCACATTGAGGGAGAAATGACCCCAATTTGTCAAACATGTGGACAGATTTCTTATCTAAAGTGTCGTTAGTTGTTCAAGTCAAGTTCAAGTCAATTAACATTTAATTTCAGCTGAATTAAGGTACGTCTATCTTCGCTAGCTAAATTCGTGTTAGCTTAAAAAGAAAAACAGGGATGCTGATAGACTATAACATTTTGCCTCTAACATTTTGAATTAGCTAGTTCAATAAATAGATAGCTACCTCACTCGGGTAGCCCTGTTGATGAACTATCCTTTAGAAACGTTATGACTGTATAACAATACCAAGCAGTTGTATTTGAAAATATTGTTTTAGTTTCAAACATAATTTTATTTTTATATGTAATCAGTTAACAAATGCACATGATGAAATGGTACTAACTTGCGCAAAATCTACTTTAGGTAGTCGTGTACCATTTTTAAACATTGTTTAGAATCGAACAAGGCTTTGGCTAGTCGTCATCATAACCAAAAAAGCTTTGTTACGGCTGTGCAACGTTTAGCTAACTAACTAAGGTGCGTTACAACTAGTGTTGCATACGATTTTTCTGTATTTGACTTTTAATTACATAAATAACTTTTTTTTTTTTATTTAAAACGTTCCGAATTCTTACCTTCAACTCAGACCGAGTGTCAATTTCATATTTTCTCCTTACACAGAGAGGAAGAGAGGAAGAAAAACCAAGAAAGAGAGAACAGACTAGCCCTTGGAGTTCTAAGGCCTGAGTGCCCCAAAGCTTAAACTAAGTTTGGTGATCAAGAGGCGACAGCAAGGAGGATAAAATGAAAAAGGGGAGGGAGACCGAGAAGAATAAAAGAAAAAAAAAAGGTGACCACTAAGAGTTTAAATTATGTAGAGTGCAGCCTTAATTCTTCTGTACATCTTATGGGAATTTTGTATACTTCCATTAAGCAAAACCTTAGCCAATAAAAAGTAGCACGCAAGTTAATTACAAATAAACATTTTAAAGTACAGAGTGAAACAGAAATGTTAGAAATATCAAAATATGACTTAAAAAGTACAGCTAAAAAATATTTTTGTAAAAATAAAGCTCGCCTTGCACTGCTGTTAAATACCTGATTGTGATTGTAATTTGTTTTTATAGTAACAGCTAACACGAGTCAAAGTATGAAAGTCACCAGTGTCAGTCTGCTAGAAACCTTCACAAGTAAACCATCCCAAGTGAAGAAACACTAGTTTGTACTATTTCTGAAGCAAGTAATAACATTATATGTACAGTTTAATGCTATAATAAACGAATAATTAATGAAATGAATGACGCTGACGACGGAATTTAATCCTACTTTATGATGTTTCTGCAATATTCCTACTATTTAAATGAATTCCTCACAAACTCAACGAGTACCAAACAGCATCGGAACATAACCATAGCCTAATCCCTGGTTTCCATGGTGTGTGTGTGCAGATTCCAAAATGACAATGTGTACTAATCACCTTGTCTCGTGTTTTATCAGCGGCAGCTGCAGTCGACACGCGCCACACAGCCACCGCGGGACAACTGGATTTGTGTGTCTGCACATCTGTGTTCGGATTTCAGCAGGCAAATGAAATTAGTCACCGCTGTCCAGAACTCTTTGCTTGTTTGTCAGTTATTGTAACACCATACTTGCACACGTGCACACACACACACACACACACACACACGTTCGGGCGATGTCCAATTTAAATTGTATAACAAGACAAAAACATAAAATGAAAATTCAAAAATAGGTGCTGTAGTCATTTTAATTATTCATATGCCATCACCAAAACCATAACCAGGAACGCCAGCATCCACACATGCACTGTATTCATTTTCACTCTGGTTCCACTCTGGATTTTAGAAAGAAATAAGACAATGAACTGATTACAGGGTTAAATTGTCTGATCGATTAGTTTATATATTAAAAATGCTCCTTTTATGCAGTCAGTGTTCAAATGTTCCAACAGTCTTTGTCTAGTGCTGTTTTTTTCTGTTTAATTTTAGTCGTCTTACCAGTTCACAGTCAGGTTTGTTATTTCTGTAATGCTAATATCTGTTATTGCTAGTGCTACGACATAACACTAAGTTTATAGCAATAAACAGTCTTACAATTGTCTGCTAGATACAATTAAAGTGGTGGCACATGGCTAAGGTGTTGGACTACCAAGCCGAAGATTGTGGGTTCAATTTCCAGCTCCACCAAGCCACCACTGCTGGGCTTCTGAGAAAGGCCCTTAACCCTCAGTTGTATAAAATGAAATAAATGTAAGTCGCTCTGGATAAGGGCGCCTGCCAAATGCTGTAAATGTAAAGCTAAACATTATTTATTTATTGGTTAGCGGTTAATGCTAACCAGATTTACAGAATCATTTTTCCCGTTTACTGACACATCTGAGCTAAATATTAATGTTTCCAACACTTTTTTGACTGTTTTCCACAGTCAATGTGGCTTTATAACTTCTGTCTGGAATACTTAGCTCAATTAATCATTAAGTAAAAAATTACAAGGTAGTGACATAATCTGGAATTTTTAGTTAGCCGTTCTTTTTGCTAAGTGAATTACAGTTACATTTCTCCAACAGTTTACCAGCACAAGTTAAATACTGATGTTCTAAATATTTCTGACTGACTTTTACAGTGAGCCTTTTTCTTCTGTATAATAGTGGACAGAATTCTGAATGTGAGTTAGCACATAATGCTATGTGCTAAGATTCGTCTCGGTTTCATTAGTTTTTCTTGAACAGTTTATCCAAACATTCAACTTCCTGATATGTATATCTTGTTTTTTTCTGCTAGCGTACCTGGTCTATATGATAGTCGGCTAAACCGTGAGACTTATTTGTCTGGTCAGTGAGTCTGTCATTAGTTGATTAAAACTCGTTCTGAAGTAAATGTTGATGTTCGATACTTTTGACAATCACACTGTGTTCATTTCATCTGTGTGAAAAAAATATCCAGTAAAATCATTATTTTTAGTCATTAGCTAGAATCTACTGAGTCCGTGTTACCTAGTTGCTTGGCAACGCTGTTCTCATGAGTGTTTTCGCTTCAGCAGCGAGCCTAAAAGTTTCATTTGGACGCCTGGAAAAGATTCACTTTGAAATTTTAACATTCGGGATGTGATATTTAGTGCTTTCGTGAGAATAACTCGTTTTAAAGGGGCTTTGAGGTTATTAAAAACTGTATTTAATTTTAAACAGCTCAAGTGTCTGTTTCCTCATGCAAGTCAACACCCTACACAAAATCTCTCTCTCTCTCTTACACACACACACACACACACACACACCCCTCTATCGGCTATAAGTCTCAAAGTCAAACTCCAGAGATCAGAGAGCAAGAGGCAAAAAAGAATAAAAGAACAGGAAAGGGAAGAGACGAAGAGCAAAGAAGAAGACAGAATGAGATCCTCCCCCCGCTTACTGGTCCTCCACCCTTTGGTGTATGGGGTGGGTTGGTGTGTGTGGTGGCCCAGACTGAGGCCCCATTCTCTACTCATGAGAGCGCGAGGCTTGAGCAGCAGAGCAGAAACAGCAGGCCCTCGAACCCGCTGTAGTCCAAGCCCTTCAGACAGTGGGGTGGGGTGGGGGGTGGGCCGAGAATGAGAGGAATAGACAGATCGAGTGGAAGAGAGATAGAGGGGAAAAAAATATAAGTATGATAAAGGAAAGAAGAACAGGAGAAAGACGAAGAAGGAAAAGGAGGGATAAAGGCACGGATGAATAAAAAAAAAAAAAAGAATGTAAAATTTAAAAAGATGGTTAAGAAGGTGAGACAATGGGGGAGAAAAGCTAATGAGAATACATAAATAAACAACAAAATCATATTTTATCAGTGGATTAAGAAAATGAAAATTAACATCATTCTGATTTACACTTCTCGTTCCATATCAAAACATGTTTACACCCGGGACAGATGCACTGAAATTGGCGTCTAAGCTGAGTCAGTCCTACTGTTTAGTGGATCTTAAGACAGTGAAGCGATACTCCGGGTTATATAAGTGAGCTGAATCAAAAGATCGAATTCAGTTGACGGCGATATTTGTTTTGGAGGAAGTCATAAAAATGTGTGCAGCAGGGAGGCATCAACATTGTGATTAACTTTTTGTTTTGTAGTTTTAGTCAAATATCGACGAAACGACCCATATGCCACAGTGCCACCCATTATAAACGCAATGAGGTGTGAAATAAAACAGACTACAAGGTTGGAATTGTGAAGTCAGGTTAGCATCAAGTAGTTTATTAATTTTTCTTAATTGTTTTATTTCGCTTGATAATAAGCTGTTTGGTTTGGTGTATTAAATGTTGCTGAGTTTAACTTTTCACAGAAAAATGAAGAGGTGTAAAGACGGTCACTGACCTAACTATACTCTATTTTAGAAAACATGGCAGCTAACGGTGAAGCTGTGGGCAGTTTGGCTATCCAAATTTTTTTTTTTTTTTTTTTGACTAGCGATACAAACGTTAGCATATAATTATTTATGTTAACCCTTTCATTTATAATGAGTTTCATTAACAATTTCTTTTACCAAAAGGTGTAGGTAATTGTGAGGTAAATGATTGTTTCTACCTCCAGTCTGTCGTTAAAAAAAGGATATGCTGTGCTAGCTAAACTGCCTCAGTCGTGCCAGAAAAGTATGGAAGCCTTTTCATAAATAATGTAGGAACGTGCGAGGTAAATTGTGTTACTTGTGTCTCTGTTTATATTCCCAACAGTTCTAACGTTTCTGCAGCTGGTATACGGTCATTCTGAGAAAATAAAAGGCTTAGCTAGTGAAATCAATATCGTTAGGCATTAGTTGGAGTCTATACATGCTTGTTGCTTAGCAACAGCAGACAATCAGTGTGGCAGTCCAAGTGTACATTTGTTACTCTATTGTTTACTTATTAATTAAAACAACTGAAAAGACAATCCGGAGCAGAAAAAAATAAATAAACAGAGAAAAGCTAGAAGGGAAAATGCAGACGCTGGTTAGACGGAGGTCAGAGGAAAAAGAGGGAGTGAAAAAAAGAGTAAAATAAAATCACAGAAAGAAATACTGAAAAAAAGAGTAGGACAGAGGTAAAGAGAGCAGGGGGGAGAGATACAACACTGTTTTTATTCATCTGTGATTAATGTCTGGCTCTTGGACATAAAAGTTGCTTTCTTAGTTGGTTTGTTTCCTCCAGCACACACTGGAAGATTCCCCTCATTGCCTCGTTACGTGTAAACAAGCACATGTAAATTGGCTCCACACATCAGACAGACAGAAACATCCTCCCTTGCGGTAATATCCGCCGACATTTTACATGCAGACGTGTCTTCCGGTATATCATATTCAGAAAGGATAGGCAGGGTTAGAATAACATTTTCATTTTTAAGCAGTTAAATACACCCCTGCTGGTTATATTTAAGAAACTAACACTAACATACACACTCACCTGAGTGGTCCCTGCTGCGAACCCCAAAGACGTTAAGCTGTATGTCCTGGTCTCCCTCCTCCTTTTCCCGGCCGAGAATCATCCAGCCTTCTAATAAGTCAGAGTCTGAATCTGAATCCGAATACACTACATACGGCAAAACCGATTCCGAATCGGAACTCTGGTCCGAGTCTGAATCTAGGACTACCACTTCATTGTGGGCGTCTTCAACTTGAAGATGATGCTGAGGCGGCAAAGCGGAATCCACTTCCTTGCTTTTCGACCTCTGACCTTTCCTGGCACACACGCTGTCCTCCTCCTCTGTGTTATCCGAAAGCGTGATAACATCCGGGCCCGAGTCGATCAGGATGACTTCGTCGGGGGGACCAGCAGAGGGCTGGACTTTGCAATTAGGTTGAGTTTTCTGAGGTGTCTCATAACTAGAGCTTTCCTGATTTTCTGGATTGTTCTCCAGTCCATGGGTGGCGTAGTGGAGCTGGGAATAGAGCTGGAACTCGAGATCACTGTCAGGCTCGGAGTCATCAGCGTGCTCTTCATCACCGTACAGCTCGTCTTCGTATTCTTCCCGCACCTGGTAGCCTGAAAACATCTTGAGCGACAGCCTTAATTGAGAAAAACAGGCATCATTAGTGCGCACTTCTAACATTGCAGTCCTTTAATAACACATTAGAACCCAATAGGACCGGGCCGTATGATGGTATATATCAGTGGAATAAACTGTCAACAGTTATGTACTCTGTTTATACTGTGACATGTAATTAAGTGGGCGTGGCTAACTCGTGTAATTTGCGTAAGCCTGAGCAAGACCAGGACTCGTAAAATCACTAGCCCGACGTCCCAGCCTTTTCTGTTGATTTTTAAGAACAACTACCTATTTATATAACTACATCGTAAAATATATCTCCATTGTGAAATAAAATTTATTTATCTAAAAATCTAAAAAAAAAAACAAGCTGCGTGTCAACTTACAACCTTCCTCCATTATCTCATCGGTTGAATCACTGGTTCCAAACACATGACCTACCATCACCTTTATCTCTTGGTGCTTTAGTGCACTGATAAACTCAGAAGCACTAGCAACAAGGCGAGTTTAAGCTTAGTTATGTGAGGTGTGTTGGAAATAACATGGGGTTCACTAGAGATTTGGATTAGAGCAGAACTCCCCAAACTGCGGATACGGCCCACCGCCACATTTGGAACAGCTCTCTGAACAATGCCAGAGACATACTTTAATATTGAAAAGGTAATATTGAATGTTGTATTATATCAGTATTTGATAATTAAGGTTGGCTTTCAAACTAAAATTCCAATGTAGTGATTAAGGAGGCTAATTATTTGTCCTCACTAACAAAACAATGCATTTAATATAATGAGACAACATATTGATTGGTTGGGAAAGAGAAAAGCTGATTCAGAATTCAGCAAATTCACTAAAAATTGCACAACAGATTTCTTTTGTTTAAGGCAAAGAAACGGCTGTTTGTCTCATCGGGCATTTTAATAGTCTATATGTGTTTTGTGTGTATAGTCACAAAATAATCAAATAATCTAGTGATGGGAAGCTTAATAAATATATATTCAGAATTTAAATAAAATGATCACAATAATACTGGGAGTTATGCCGGGTCATGTCGATTTCTGTTAGACAATAACATGCATATGAACGCACTAGCACTATGTATATAGGCTGTATCCTAAATCGCTATTTAGTGTCCACATGGCTCACTCCGTTTAGCGTGGAATTCATGACGTCACACCCTATATAGTTCGCAGGTCGAGATAATAGAGCGCAATTTAAGACTCTGCCTTTTTGTTGTCAGTACCAGGACGGACTTAAAAATTACGAATAACACGTTGTTATTGGGTAAATTTCTTAAAAAACAAAGTGCTTGACTCTAAATCTGTTTCGAAAGCAATAAAAATCGGTTGTATAAAGCTAATTCTTTCGTATACATAGCATATAAGTCAGCACTTGCTACCGCTACAACCTGATTCCCACGTGTTTCCCCTACGCGAGGAGCTAGATAAGTTTAGAAAGGGTTTAACATCTGACATACAGGCTCGTTAAAGCGTTCCGAGCTCACACACAAACGACCAAAAACACACAACAAGCTGACATTATTTCCAGAACTATAGTCTGACCTGCTAAGTTAGTTTTCCGGCTTTGAAGAGAAGCAATACATGAGGCAGGGGAACTTCCGGTCTGTGCGAAGCGTGGAAAACGGTTGGCCAACTGTGAACTATCGCGGAGTGAAAGCGCTACGAGTTTGACTTTCCCGGAGTTTAATTTAACACAAACCTTAGTTTTAAGACCAATAAATAAAGAATGTTTTAATGCACAGGCAGCCGTTATAAGCCTTTTTGACTTAGTGATTTTTGGTTTATTTTAATATTAAATGAAGCATTATTTGTTTGATAGACTATTCTATTCTATATATTCTATTCTAATACTGTATTTCCATATTGTTTCGAGCCTTACACCAAATTATCTCAATCCCATGACAATAGAATTGAGAAGATCTAGTTTCATATCCAAGCTGATGTATATTATGCTTTATTTAGACATTCTTAAGACTGATTTATAAGCATTTAATAAAGTTAAAGTGCCAAAAACCTTTTCAGATTTTAAACTAGAGCTAAAATATAATATTTAAGTGTTATCAAACATATAAGGGTTTTAAACACAACATTATAACAACATTAAAAGAAAGCCATTGTATAGCTACACAAAATACCACTATAAAGACACTTAGATGCCTACAATTTATTTGTATCATAAAGTTAAAAATATATATATAATCATAAAACACAGGTCCATGATGGATGCTGGATGCCATTTTAAAAAATAAAAGCCGAGATGCCTGCAACTAAGAAACAGTGTTGACCCAGCCTTATATTTTAAAGTATCCAAATATTGTAATAAAAAAAAAAAAAAAAAAAAAAAATCACTTAGATACACCAAAATTCTGACTTTAAAAAAGTGTAATGAGATGGTTAATTCTGCCTGGTCAAAATATTACCTTTAGTCCATTGTATGCAAAATTAATAAATCAAATCATTGTAAGATTGAATGTGGACAGTCCTTTTAATTTTGCTGATTACATTTTGCTTATTTTTGTACCCCATACTGTGCTCATGCCCCTGTTATATTTTACACAATTTCTTTAAACCCTGGACTTCATATGTAAAAGCTTCTTGGTAGCATTAAAGAAAGAATGACTTAGAAAACATTTTGCCATATTTAAACATAATGATGTATTATAACCTGCGTAATATAAATAATGGTACTTCAAACATTGCGTTGGGCAAACGCGAAAGTAGGTCCTTTAACTGACCACTTTACTTTATTTTAACAGTTTCAGACAAATCCAAAACTAAATGGTCCAGAAATCTGATCTTTTATTTTGGAAAATTAATTATATCATAATAGATCACTAACTGAGCTCTGTGCTCATTTAATATTAAAAAAAAAACCCCTTGTGTTCAATATACAGTATAGATAGAAAACACGAAATGATGTCAGGATTTGAATGTCATCTGATTCTCTGCACTTGACAAGGCCATCAAACTGGTATGTGTTTTTTTCATTTCCAAAATGGACATTACAGTTCCTCTAAAAATAAAAAACAGACAAAATGGCTGCTCTTCTTGCTTTTATATAACTCAGACTGGCTTTTATTTTTTTTTAAAGCAAATCGACAGAAATACCAATGAAATCAGTTATACAGGCCTCAAGAAGAATGATTACTCAAGTAAAATATGTTTTACACAATGTGGGTATAAAACCCAATGATCACATGGTTATAGAAGCTTTTGGGGATGTACAGCATTCAGCAAGGTTACGCTGTGATGCTCTGACACCTTACTTCTTTAGCAGTCTGTGCCACATTTATGTACGATTGGGGCAGACAATAGCCTTTACTTCTCAAACACATCAATACGTCCTGGGATCCATGGCTCTGTCTTATTTACCACTTGTTCCTCCTTGGACCACATCTGGTAGCATTTAATAACTGCATACAAAGAACACCACAAAAGACAGCCCAAAAGTTGCTCAGATCATTATGCTTTCTAATTTTTCCTGCTTTCTTGCCTAATATCCCCTCTTTTTTTAACCACTGTAAGAAGATAATCATTGATATTTTTGATTAATGTTATAAACCTAGTTGCGGTTTTGATATTAGAAACAGTTATTCCTCTTTAAATGGTTCTTTTGCATACGAAGGTATTGTTAGTGGGGTATATGGGTCTTGTGTCATGGGCTGCAGAGGCCCAGTTTGACCCCTGTGTGTCACAACACGTCACATGGGGTTCAGGAACAAAAAGCCTCATGGTGAAACCTCATGTCCTCTATTGTTTGGCCTGGTGCTGGGCCAAATGTGTACACACAGGTTTACAAGGCCAATCCGGGCTCTGTGCGCTTCTTACCACCACACACACACACACACATGCAAGAGTGTTTACAAAAGCTTATAGTTACAGTAGTTACAGTTTTTAAGTAAATTGTTAAATAAATACAAAAGATTAAAGAAAAATAAATAAATATTGAAAATATTACACAATGACCAAAAAAGGTTCTAAGACCAGAAAAAGAGGCATTTATTTATTTGTTATTTGGAGTAAGCATTTATTACATATTCATGTAACGTGTTTTTATGATCCGAGATGATACCACGAGACCCAAAGTACAGTCATTCGCTTAGGTAAGAAATTTGAGGTTATAATTTCAAGAAAAAATAAATCCAACTTTGTAGAAATGGCTTAAATGTCTGATGTTTCTGTGTTTTCACAGCTAAATACGGTGATGTATTTTACACTCAAATATTAAAACAAACTTTCCAAGGTAACTTTTTTTTTTTTGTTAATTGGCCAACATCAACAAAAGCGTCATTAAAGTTGTCGATCTTCCGCGTCCTATTTATTTATTTACTTATTGTTTTTAATTGTCGGCTTTGCTTCCTGCGTCTCGGTCTAACGCGATTATTTCCGGTTCCACCCGGGCAGCGCGCGCTTTGCACAGCCAATCAGCGGCGCTCCAGAAAATAATTACAGTGTTAATGAAATTAACGAGAAGTTCATTAAAGCGGTGGCGTTTCCTCTAATAATATCGAAACACCACGATAAAAAAATGGCAAATAAGAATAAGGGAAAATGAATCGTAAGACTTTAGACAAAACAGTGGAACTGCTTTAATCATAATTCCTGTCTTGCGTCTCGAGAGTCTCAATGCATCAGTTCATTTCGATTTCAAGCGGGAAAACGATATATTTATGTTTTACATTCTGACATAAATTGTTATGAATAAATTTCTATGTGGTTGAATTCATACTGTTTCCAGTAGTCTATCTGTGGCCTGTTTAAGTTACAGCGTGCACATCAAGGCAACGTGTTGGTAAGATGTTAGACCTCCAAAAACTGTATGAGATCGATAAATATCTCAGCTGGTGTTTGAATAATGGATCATGGGATTGGATAAATCATGTGAGATCAGACCACAAGAAACAGGATTTACATTTCTATCCTATCTAACAAACTGTCAGTTTCTATCTAAGAAACTATCAGTGAGCCCAACGTACCTCTGTGAAAGGAGGCGGGGTCATATATGAAGTGGCCACGCCCAGAATCTTCATTATCGTCGTCATCATCATCCTGGTGGACAGTGGTGATCAGTCAGAAGTATTAATATGCAGGGACGAGTCTTTTAGATGAACAAATGGAAAACAAAGTATGGCTGCAACAAACAAACATGCAAAAAAAAATTCAGCATTTTTTCCCCGTTTTTATTTATTCATTAATTTGTTTTCTATTTGTTGAAAGAAGGTTTTTAATTATACCGCCGTTGGTCATATTGAATCATGTTATGGAGAACCTTAATGTATGTATGTAACATAAATAATTAACAGACTATTATAGTGTGTGTGTGTGTGGGGGGGAGTGTCCAGTTTGAGCTGATTGCAGAATAAACTGAGGTGAGAGCTGAAACTAGTGTCTGGGGCAGACGGAATGTGAGGGGGGTCATTAAAATGTGTCAAACATATACATGACCTTTCTTTTCTAACCTAAAAACATCCCATAGGGAAAGAGACAGAGGCAGAGAGCTGGACAGCAGCTATACCCCAACACATGGCTTGCTTTAGCACCTGCAGATACACACTGCGACCGCCCTCACTTTCGATTTTCTCTTTAACACACACACCTGCACTTAAACACTCTTTAATATAAAAGCTACATCAGAAAAGTAGGTTTTAAATGGCCACCAATTAGCCTAATAGCGCAAATTTAGTGTTTATTCCGTAGTGCAAGTAAAAGTTCAGCTGCAAAGTTTCAAGATTGTTTAACACAACATGTTAGTTCGTCACTTTAAGTCACTAGTTGTAAATTCAACACTGCACAATGTGCTCATTCAATAATCTGCTGTTAACCCTTTTCACACTGTTAATAACCGATCATTTACACATGTTCATTATACAATACTGTAAATATTATATTGTGCCTTCGTTCCTTAAATTACAGATGTTACTGTAGGCTGTGTGAATTTAAGCTGCAGAATGGAAACTAGAAGTGATGAATCAACGCTGCGTTTTCTAACCATCATTGTAAGTTAGATGTTCATTTAAAACAGTATATAAATAAAGCAAATGATAAATCTATTAATATTTCCCTGAGCTCTTATCTGTTAATAAACATTTTTTGACCTATTTTAAA
Source organism: Bagarius yarrelli (assembly GCA_005784505.1). NCBI lineage: Eukaryota > Metazoa > Chordata > Actinopteri > Siluriformes > Sisoridae > Bagarius > Bagarius yarrelli. The sequence continues at coordinate 2,261,925 of VCAZ01000062.1, forward strand.
ATCCTGCTTTAATTTTTAATACTGTACATGTTAATGCAGGTTGGGTGATAAAGTCAACACTGGTATTTATTTTTATTCCTGCTCACGGGTATTAAATCAACCCTGAATGTCGTGTATACCGGACAACGAAAAGTAACACTTTCTTTAATAAAGTAATAAATAAAATAATTACGAGCAAATAAAAATATTATTATTATTACAAATTTTAAGACAGCATCATGTCATATTTTGCGTTAGATCTGAACAGGATTGCGCTTTCTTGCACCTTACCTTAATAGCAAAACTTTAGACTGATTATATACACACTTAAAGTGTAACATACTGTCGAAAAATTGCAAATAAAGCTTATGATATATATATACGCTTTATTTGAATTTTTCGCATTTTTTTGTATAATAAATATATATATTATAAACCCGAGTCATATGCGCTTAAATAAAATTATTTCTTATTTAATTAATCATTTTATTTTGAACAACTGTAAAACCTGGTGGAGACGTTTTATAATGTTTTATTGGTAATAAAATGTTTTCTTTGATACATTATTAGATAAATATTGCAATAAATCGAAAACGCGTTAATTTTACGCGTTGTAAGATTGTATAAGAATTAAAAACAACTTTCTAATCAAGCAACAAGAATCTACAGCATTTTCCAAAGGTTGTCGTTTTGGTCAAGGTCTCTGAGATAAGTGTAAAGCGCAATGTGCAAAGAAGAAGAACAAAAAAGTAACAAACATCCCCGACATGAATAAACAGAACTTTTTATATGCACATAATATAATTCATATAATTCATCATAACATGTTTTTATTAGTCATTTAAACCTATTAATGAAAGAAGAAAAGAACGTGATAACACGTGATAAAAATATTTTATCAACAAAAAATAAAAATAAAGTAAAATAAAATGAAAGAAAGACTGGATAAAAAAAAGGTACATAGTTAACTTAGGACGAAGTTTATATTCTTATATCTAAGCCCAAATCCCATGACAAAGCGCGCGCACACACACACACACACACACACACACACACACACACACACACACACAGACAGAAAGATAGAGAGTAAGAGAGAGAGAGAGAGAGAGAGAATAACTTGTAAAAAGTTTCCTCAAACAAGTGTAACAGATGTGCGAGATCGTCTCCAAGCGAGAGAGACAGACACAGAGAGACAGAGAAAGAGAGAAAGAGAAGATAAGGACGCACACACACACTATAAACGCACGACCCTCTCCCTTATTCTCCTTTTTCTTTTCTTTTCTTTTTTCTTCTCTTTCTCTTTGCTCTTTTGCTCCCTTAATCGTGTCGCGCTTTCTCTTGAGACTCTTTTCCACCTAAAGCGTTTAGTCTCAGGCCGCTGCACACTCGCCACGGCGCCACGGGGAGCGGAAGAGCCGCTTTACTGCAAACTACACCACGCAGAAAGTAACACAACAAGAAAGAGAGAGAGAGAGAGAGAGAGAGAGAGAGAGAGAGGAGAGAGAGAGAGAGAGAGAGAGAGAGAGAGAGAGAGAGAAAATTTTATTGTAGTTACCCGGGTCATCTTTTTGGCCCAGTATGGACTTGGATCAGAAAGCTCCATCTGGGCGCATCGGACGGTCGGGTAAGGCCTTCCTCATTTTTCTTGTTGCAAAACTTATCACACTTTTTAAGAACATTTCTATGGACACTTTGCATTTATATACAATGTCTACAAGACATGACACGATATACAACACGTGGTTTGTGTTTAAATAGCGAATTCAACAAAATAGCCCAAATTCAACACTTTTTGGAAAATGCAGAATGATGCTTAGTCACGTTGAAGTAAGGGGATGCTGCATTTATTTTCTATTTGAACGTGTGTGTATGTGTGTGTGTGTGTGTTTGGACCGCGGCCTGCTGTCAGGGCTCTGTACTATAGTACTATGTACAGCGCGTGCACCACACACACACACACACACACACACTTGAATAATCAGATGAAGACGCATATATTATATACCAGATTACTACGAATAGTTACTGTGTGTGTATGAGTATATGTTTTATATATTTTATTACTACTTTAAAAACTAAAGCCGCTAAAGGCAGTGTCCCCGTTGACGTTTGCAGCTTTTTGGACTGTGATCTTGCCTTTAAAAGTCCGTTTTAAGAGTCCTGTATTTACCCATGTGTCCATACACAAAATAAAACCCAGCAGAATGTAACAGAAATACAAGCACATCAGTGTCTGTCTGTTCTGTACAGTTCTTGTGCGCAACAGGTGCGCGGCCGATTGGCCAAAAACTGGTGGCTTTCCACCAAACTGGATGACCTTGTGCTGGCAGGTATTCGGTGTGTTGATGGTGCGGGTATGTTGTGAATTTGAAAGTTTGATTAGACTGGAAACGCGGCGTGCACGAGGCGACACTAAACAGACATATGGTCATAGTTATAACGGTGCTGATGTTTTTTTGGCCAACCTTTAACTCAGAACGTAAAATTATAGCTCAGGTTAAGTAAAAGTTATACATTAAATATGATGCAAAGACAGGAACAGATTGTAGATTATAGAAATAATTAATTTAATTAAATTAGCTTAAGTTAAGGCAATTTGCGCAGAAAAATGTCATACTGTTATAAAATATGTCATAGAAGTTCAGACGTTCTAATAGAGACAACAGGGAGTGTTATCGTGTTTGACACGTCACATCCGGACTGAAAATGCGGAAGTACTATAAATGTACTGTAACTAAACTGACATGAAACGGTTTCTATAATGGCTGTAACACACTTTATAAATCCTGTGCTTACATATATTCTTTCACAAAAAAACCTCTGTTAATCGATTGCCTTATTAAGTGAATCCTGTAAACTTTTATTAGAGGACAGGTATATTGCATCATGGACGTTACATCCAAGATTTCATTAACAGCTGGAGTTAATTTAACACCACAGGTGGAGGTTTTTTTGTTGGTTGGAAGCCATTCAGGTCTAACACGTTTTTTAAACATGCGTTGAATAAATACTAAAGTTATGTACATCAAATATGGCATGAAGGTCACGCATGCGTGTAATGCAACTATAGTTTCCGCTCGATTAACTCTCTATTTTGAACACGTTATAAAGCATCATCCAAACAAGTTGCAGGGGGAAAAAATAGAAAAAAGGAAGTTTAAGTAGTTATTATTTGTAGACATAAATTGTTTTAAAACACAAACATGAGAGGGAAAAAAAACATTCCCAAATAATATATCAAAAGAAAAATGTATTTAATGAAAATCTGCAAAATCCGGAACTTCCACTATGAGTAAAAAGTACTGACCTATTTCTTAACTGATTTTTTAGTATCTTTTACCAGGAGAGATGCGAGTAATGTATTAATAGTAATAGTAATGTAATGTAGTTTGTAGACTAATAGCCATATTTATATGTCTAGCTAACAAAGAAAACGTGCCCACAACTTCCTCTAACGTTTTTAAAACGTTTTGCAAATGTTAGGACACATAAATAATAATTAATGATCAATATGATGGTATGAGAAAACGTTCTTAAAACAATGTTTCTGGAACGTCCTTACGCCGTTCTGAATATGAATATTCTTAAAATGTTGAGAGAAAACGTTTTTAGAACAACAGCATAAAATAACCTTAAATTCTACCAACGTTTAGCAAACTAGACATTTCTAAAAAAAATGTTAAAGATTTTATCACTTTCTCAAAAACCTAAAATATACGTTGTCAGAATGTTCTTGAAACGTTAATTAGTTCGCTGCTTATTAAAATACAGATAAAATGTACAGCTAAGATATAAAGTGTAAACACCCCAGTGACAGGAGAAGAAACAAAACACGTAGTTTCCACATTCCTCCTGAGAGTTCAAGAAACATGTGGAACGTTTTTAATGTGAATATTATTTGATTCTAAATTATTTGTTTATTTCTCAGAGAAAAAAGATCAACAAAGAATCCAGATGTTTGCTTTAAACTATAACCCTTAAACCAACATTCGAAGATTGACTGTACAAACCCAAAAGTTTTACTGCAACTAACAGCGAACCATCCCGTCCTGGACTTTATTGAAAAAAAAAATAATAATAATAAGAAGAATATATATATATGTAAATAAATAAAATGTATACGTTACTGTAAAACTAATAAGAAATGAAGGCTAAAGAGGGGCGCGTGCGACTTTCCGCGCGAGCGTATTTTAAAATGTAACGGTTACTTTTCGGAGATTTTCTTTGATCTTTAACACGTTTAGGAGGGAAAATATTCGCGTTTGTTAAGTGTGATTTACACACTTTAGTCAAATACAAACAAACATCTGAATAAAAAGATTACAATTTAAATGAGAAGTAACACAGTTTGTTGGGAATAGGAAATAAAGTAAAAGTTACTATTTTTTTTGTCGGCCATTTTTGTGGTTTCCAAACACTCGGCTGGTGTTTAATTGTAAAATATACATGCAGGATAAATATGCATCATTTCAAAAATACCTATTGTTTCGGAAGCTACTGTGAGATCTGGATTACAGCGGCGGTCACCTGGCGTCCTTGAACTCGCTTGGACCTGAAAGTGCGCCCCCTGGCGAGCAGCGCGCTACGTAATACTTCGTGTGGAAAGAACTGCTTTTCACAAACTACTATAAAAATCGGCTAAATAGTTACTGTTAATAAATATTGAACATTATTTCAATAATAAAACTATAAAAATGGGTACAGTGCGGAGTTAGTTTTTTTTCCCAATATGTTTGAGCTGCTCATCGTATTGAGTTTTCAGTCGAATTATTATGTTCGAACAAACTTAAAAATGAGGTAAAGATAAACAAAAACAAATCAGTGTGCAGTTTAAGAAAGGTAAAAAATATAAGGACTTTAAAATAGAGAAGCATAAGGAAACCCATCATCATTTTAACATTTAGTCTATTTATTTATTAGAAAGCAAATCGGAGTAGGAAAAAAAATCACATGGTGACATTTATACGTTGTAAATCCATGTGTAATATTTAACAGATTTAAAAAATGACATCATGTACAGGAAATGAAAAAACATCATAAATTGTAAAGTCCATAAAAACACAAACACACACACACACACACACACACACACACACGAACAAGTCAAATTAAACTATTATTCAAACTAATAGTGAACTAATTATTTACTTAAAGACTCTTAAAAGTTGGCGTATAATTTATTTATTCATCCGTTAGTTCATTTATTCGTACGTTTGTAGTTTCATAAAAAATAAACAGAAACATTAGATATAAATATTAATATTAATAATAGTTAATTATATTATTTAAAGTGTAACTTCTATAGCCTATAATTTATAATATCCAGGTTACAGTACGTAACTTTCACTAAAGTTCTTTAAAACTTGTCTAATTGTCAATAAAATATAAATGAACGGAAAAACTCTCCTAAAATAATGTTTATAAAACGTTCTTACTCCGTTACTAATAGTTAATATACGTTTATATAGTTACTACAGTTAATATACGTTTTGTAATGTTAAGAAGAAACGGTGTTCCTGGAACGTCCTTTTGACATTCGTACTTGATGAATATTCCCATAATGTTTATTTTAAACGTTCTAAAAACAACACTATAAAATAATCATAAAATAACGTTTTATCAACGTTAAACAAACTGGATATTTTTACGTTTTTTGAAACTTTTGAAATCACGTCCCCGAAACAGATATAACATAGATTACTTATAGAGATTTGCTTGACGCATCAGTTTATTCATTAAACAAATGATTGTCACGATATAAATGCGAATAAACCTAAAGCATTAATTCTAAACAAACAAAAAAACCTTTAATAAATCCTAAAATCAAAACTCTTTAATATGTAATATTACATGTAAAAAAACCCCAAATTTTACTTTACATACAGCGCGTCACTTAGTACGAGCGCACCCTTGATCAGCCAATCAGCGTCCTCGGACAGTGAACTCGACTTATGATTGGTTGAGGTGAAGCAAGGGGCGCTGTGCTGTGATTGGCTGGTCTGTGTCGTGATTGGCAGAGCGAAGCGGTAGATTCGGAGAGCCTCCTCGCCGGCGCTGTCCACACGAGAGCGGGTTCTGGAACGCACCGCGCGGGAGCTCGTCTACACACTCGCGCGCACACACACACACAGCTTGGAAGCTCTGACGAGTTTCGAATAATAATACTACTAATTTTTTTTTTTTAAGAATTCTTTTACGTTCTTAAATTAAAACTGCAATCACATCAGCCAGTTCGAGGAGAATCACTGTAATTATTATAAAACCGCAAAACTCGATAAAGAGTCTCGTTATTATTATATTTTTTGTTTCCAGTGCGGGACAGGACATGGGACCGCACGCGGATTCAAACGAACAGCGCACTTTATATATGTAAGATGCGCTGTTTGCTTGCTCACGCGCAGACGCTCGCCTACACGGAGTTACACAGAGCGGCATTCGCAAAAACTCTATATGATGGGATGCTCCGAGTTCAAGAAATCAACCCACGACTAACGGGAAGAAATCCACAGTTCCTGAATGCGTAAAAAGAACCGGATACGAGGATTTTACGTGGGAACAATTTACTTAATTCGGCATCCTCATGGCTGCACTTTCTTTTTCCTGACCAGTGCATATGGACGGCTTGGATTGTTTCCTCCAGAAGGGTTAACGGCGCAATCACAGACCTTGCCTATGCATCTTTAACAGAAATTCTTGTTGATCATATACTAAATGCGGTTCTGCGTATATTTTTTCAATAAATTATTTAAATAGCAAAAAAAACCGCCACTTCTTTTCTAGGGCGTTATTTACTTTTTTTTAGCCTTCCTCAAGTTTTTTTTTTTTAAGATTTTTTTTTTAATTTAAACGTGTTGGAGAAGCGACTAAATGGACTGAAAGTTTATTTAAAAAAAGACCCAAAACACTATTCGAACATCACGTCGTTCAAGTCATTTAATTCGCTTGGAAGTGGCCGTGACCTCTGACCTATGGAAATTCACTGCAAGCACGACCCGTTCGCCGCGATGCATAGTAAGTTTGAATAATAATAACAATAATAATAATAATAATAATGATAATAATGATTATTATTATAATATCAATTTACCAAAATTAATAAAAGATTTTTATGTATTAGGCTAAATTAAATGAGAGGTTACAGGTTTGGGTTCTGCTCTTTTCTGTAAAAGCTCATCTATTTAAAACGCGACGCACTTTATTTTGCAAATAAAAAAAGTGTTAAAAATCCCAAATAGATCAAATAGTGCGACGAGGTAAAATGTTCGTAATTTGTGTAAAATTTAAGCCGCACTGACGGTCAACAGTCCCTGGTGCGCTTTCACAAAAAAGCCACCAAACTGTACCTTTGTCCCCATGTCCATGAGGTGATACTATTAAAGGGACACGTGATTTTTTTTCTCCCTTTTCCATCCTATGCATCTTTATTTTTACAGGATGTAGTTTTAATGATCAAAATGGTCCCCGGGTAGTTTACAAGAGACACAGGAGTAAGTGTGTAAAGGAATGGATTTGAAGTGAAGTGAAGGATATGTCGTGGTGTGTTTGAGGAAATAATTTTTTTTCACTCTTAAAATCTTTAAACTTGAACCTAAAAAACTGTCTTTAGAATGTGTCCCACATAAACTCACACACCTTCCCGTAGCTGGAATGGTTCCATCAATGGTGCATGATTGTTTTCTTTTAAGGTTTCACTTGTGACGGTACAATTTGGTGTTTTAATTTTTGGATGGTGATTAATAAACAGTGAACACTGTGGTGGTTAATGATGCTTCAGCTCCTAAACCAGCAGGAACCCCTCTTGCATCCTTCCGCACTTAAACACGCTTAAAATTAAGATGCCTTATCAGCTGAACTAATTGAATCAAATGAATAGTTTTTATAAAATTTTAATTTAATTTATAAAATTATCCTTTATATATTGTTTTCTAAAAAATTAAAAATGATCAACAATAATTTTCTTTTGGAAAACGAAATGTCGCACTAGAGAAGATTTTCAGCTTCATGTATTTTGAATGGTGATGTCTTATGTGTGGTTGCATTGGAGGTTTGTTTAGGATTCAAACCTATATGAGCTCATTTAGTGTTAAAATAATATGACAAAGTAATAAATACAAGGCCAGCTGGTAAACACATGATTAACACATGAGTTCCTAAAATTACCCGGAGAATTCAATCTTCTTTTATTTTGTTAAAAATTCGTGATGCTTTTTTTTGTTTGCACAATTCTACAGCTGTGAAATTATAGATTAATTCTTACAGATGTTTTTTTAAAGATTAATTATTTTGCGGTGTGCAAACAGTTTTACCTTTTCTTAATCACCAGCTGACGAACAAAAATGTACCGACGCACATCATCATCATCACCATTATCACCAACGTTATGATGATGATGATGATGAAGAAAAAGATGATGATTAATATTACTATTTTTGAGATTACTCGTGAAGTTCTTATTGTCTCTGTCTCTCTCTCACCCGCTTTCTCTTTCTATCTCTTACACACACACACACACACACAACACACACACACACACACACACACACACACACACACACACACACACACACACACACACACACACACACACACACACACACACACACACACACACACCACACCTTGCGGCGTGGTGAATGAAGCGCTGCATGTTACGCATTTCAGCGCCGGAACGAATCGCATTTCCTTTCCGTCACAGCGAGAAAGAGATCACAAACACACACACACACACACACACACACACACACACACTGTATATATATATATATCTATATATATAGATATATATCTATATATATACGATATATATCTATATATATATAATCTATATATATAGATAGATATAGCTATACTATATCTATATATATAGATATATATCTCTATATATATCTATATATATATAACTTATACTTATACTATTAATATTATTATTATTATTATTATTATTATTATTATTATTATTATTATTATATATCATTTCCTTACCATCTTTAACCTGTTTCTCTGCAGTTAAGGCTTTGGGGTAAAGAGTCGTTAATGCATCTTATAATAATTATAATAACACTAATAATAGACATGATTAACGGCCAACTCTAACGTTTCGTTTTCCCGATTATTTATTTATTTCTTTTAAAACATTTTAGCTAAAAACCCCATCGTTAGCTAAATAAACCATTGGCAATAGTATTGCAGGAAACAAACGACAAATCAAAATTAAAATAAAAATAAAATTGGATCGGTGGACATGTTTTTGTCTAACATTTCCGTAACTTTTGGAACTAACATGCTATTATGATGTAAAAAAAAAGCCACGCCCACAAGCCGGACGATGAATTTTCGCACATTATTTAGCATGTTAGCATGGTAGAGATCATTATATGAAAATATAGAAACTTCCAAACATAAAACATAAATAAATTCATTTATCATTAAAAATGTCCTAGTATACCACTAACATTGACGTGCCATTTTGTTTTCCATTGGTAATTACTGTCCTGGAACACTGCATTTCTGGGCTATATGAGCCATGTTGTTACCTCAGCAATGAAAAACTGATAAAAAATCTGAAATTTATACCCTATTAGAGGGATTTCTACAAAGTCTTTTATCAGATCTACATTTAAGGAGCTGCTACAGCACTTTATCTCATCCAGGAATGTGCTGGATCCAAAGTTTAACCCACAATGTTGAGAACTCATACAAGTATTTAGCTTTAGTTCTAGCTGATTTCACCTGAAAAAACAGAGAACCTGAAGGAATCCTTCATGAAAACTCTAAGCTGACACTAAGTCAGGAACACTAGACCTGTGGGTTGGCAATGCTACCTGCCCCACCACACCTCTCTTGTGTCCACCGCCATTACATGTTCCACCACCTGACAATCAAACTGCTGGGTTGATGCAACAGTTTTTCTCTGTTGACTTGATGTGAAAGTTTCCTGATCTTGACTCTGGTGATGGCTCTAATAAAAAGACTTGCTCTTATCCATGTTTCTTCTGTGCCTTGTGATTTACACCGTTTTGTCACTTGCATATGGAATTATATAATTCTGCATTGGAAACTGGCTATGAACTTCACTAGATTTTTAAAAAGACTTTGCTTACATGCTAATGAAAGGAATTGCACCTTCCTCCACCTCCACCTCCACCACTTACAAAACCATTCTCTCTGTTTGTTGTTCGCATTTTTAAATGAGGTGGCGGTTCACTTGGCAGTTTTCATTTGGGCCTGTTTAAACTGCTCTGGCCAGATAAAGCAGCGTAATGGGAGTGCGCCACTAATCGCGCTTTTATTTTCTGGATGGAGGAGCACGAAGGTCTTCAGGCCGCTTCTAAGGCTTTCAGGGAGGAAGCGGCACTGAAATCAATCACAACTTCGATTTATCAGCCGAGTGGGGATTGACGGAGAAAATAAAAGCCAGAGAAGGATATAGATCACATCGGAGTAGTTCGTTTCATTCCATTCTGCACATAGCCTCCATGACCATAAACATGTGCGTATGCATTTATACACACACAATCATACACACTATTCATCTGTGTACTTTAACAGCGTTACAGAACAAACCTTATACCCATAGTGTTCATGTTTAAACGCTTTCGTCTTACATGTTTTTTTGTGGTAGCTTAGTGGTTAATGTGTTGGACTGCCAATATTGTGGGTTCAAATCTTAGCACCAACAAGCTGCCACTATAAGGCCCTTATAACCATCGACTGATCAGTTGAATAAAAATGATATAAATGTGATATGAGCTTTGGATATAAGCGTCTAAATGCCAAAAATGCAAGTGTACCTTTAATGTACTTTACAACTTTTTGGGGGCAAATGGTAGGCCACTGGTTAAGGTGTTGGTCTACTGATCAGAAAATCATGGGTTCAATTTCCAGCACTACCAAACTACCCCTATCTGCTTAGTTGAATAAAACAAATAAATGTAAGTCGCTGTGGATAAGGGTGTCTACCAAATGCCAGAAAAAGGCAATGTACCATTGGCGGGCTTTTTACCCCCTCTAGTAGGGCAAATAAAACATTGAGTGACATAGAGTTAAAAGTTGTTTAAATCTGTTATTTATTATTAAAACTCTAACTAAAAAAAACAATAAAATAACATAATTCATTTCTTTTTACTTTTAACAAAAACATGGGACATTTTTAATCTAAACCTGTTTATTTTTATATAAATTTTCTTTTAATTTGCTGTTTATCTTAATTTACTAGATAGTATTTTTTTAAGATATATTTTTGAGCACTTTTGTCTTTACTTATAAGACAGTAGATAGGCAGGACATACTACATGTCAATGAGCAAGGCTACCGCACAGACTACCAGATGGCATTTATGGGAATAGGTAATAAATGTCTTTCAAAAAATCCTATTGTCCAATCAAACAGAAGCAGATCAATCTCATTTATACAACTGAGCAACTGGGAATTAAAAGCCTTGCTAAGGGGCCCAGCAGTGAAAACTTGGTGGTGCTGGGGCTTAAACCCACAATATTCTGGTTAGCAGTCCAACACCTTAACCGCTGAGCTACCACTGCCTACTGTTTTTAACATTGTAAAAACACTCGCCTGGGTTATTAGTGTTTTTTTTTTTAATTAGGAAAGGGTTTTCTGTATGGATTGCTTATATGATGCTTTTGTGTCAGACTGTAAATCGGTCAGAGAATCAAGTGATATGTTGGTAAATTTGTAAGTCAGTCAGGGGTCAGTCATTGAGTTAATCAATGAGTTGGACAACTGATACAGTGACAGTGACTTGCTGCCGGTGAGATAGACAATAAATTAGACAGTAAGTTATACAGTAAATTAGACAGTGAATTAGACAGTAAATTAGACAATGAGTTAGACAGTGAGTTAGACAGTGAATTAGATTAGACAGTGAATAAGACAATGAATTAGATTAGACATTGATTTAGACAGTGATTTAGACAGTAAATTAGACAGTGATTTAGACAGTGAGTTATTCAGTAAATTAGACAGTAAATTAGAGAGTAGGTTCGACAGTGAATTAGATTCGACAGTGATTTAGACAGTGAATTAGACTGTAAATTAGACATTAGATTAGACAGTAAATTAGACAGTAAATTAAACAGTGGGTTAGACAGTAAATTAGACAGTAAATTAGAGAGTAAGTTAGAGAGTGAATTAGACAGTGAGTTAGACAGTAAATTAGATTAGACAGTAAGTTAGACAGTGAATTAGATTAGACAGTGATTTAGACAGTGAGTTAGACAGTAGATTAGACAGTAAATTAGACAGTACGTCAGTCAGTAAGTCCGTCATTCAGAGTCAGTTAGATTTGTTAACTGAGTCAGGCAGTGAGTCTTTCAGTGGGTCAGTCAGTAAGTCAGTCTCTAATTCAGTTAAAAGTGAGATAAACAGACATTCAGTCATGGAGTAAGTGAATAAATGAGTGTCAGACACTAAGCCAGTCAGTGAGTCAGTCAGTGAGTCAGTCAGTCAGTGTATTACCCACGAGTCAGCAGAAACAGCGTTAAAACAAAAAAAAGGTTGTAGGCTAACAGGTCTGATTATATTGATTAAATGAAGCTTTTGCTACAAAATGGAAAACAAATATTGGCTCCTGCTTGTAAGCATTCCTTTGAATTCTGTATGCGGAACAACCAGCTGGACAAATCATCAGGTAGGGACAGAGAGAGCAGAAGTAAAGGTGCATTCAGAGATAAAGAAAAGAAAGAAAGCGGAAGAGAGATGAATGAATGAATGAATGGTGACACATTATTTTCTGTGAATTGATGTGTTTTGTATGTGGGGGCATTAGGAAAGCGGGTTTGGTTTTGATATAACCTGAAGCGGTGTGTTTAAGAACGATCACGCTCAGAGGCTGGATTAGCACACACATCACACTCCCTGTGTGTATCTTTGTTTAGTGTATGTGTGTGTGGGTGTGTGTATGTGTGTGTGTGGGTGTGTGTTGCAGGAAGAGGGGGATTCTGTACTGAAGCAATCAGTATGCTAATATGACAGAGTTACTGGATTAGCATGGCAATATTTAACGCAAACACACACACGCACACACACACACACACACACACACTTATATTTACACAGAAGTAACTGTAACATTGTACACACTGATAAATAAATGCCTTCTTTTCATGGTATGAGCTTCATGCTGCAGCGAAACACTCGATCACCCAGCGGCGATGGTATAAACACTGCTGTTGAACATGTGTAAAAATGATTTTCCAAAGACCGTGCGGAGGCATTTGATATGCCCTAGATGCCATCCTCACAAAAGGATTTTTAAGCTTTGTATATGTATTTAATTCTTCAAAGAGAAAAAGAGACATTTAGTATAACCAAAGCTTGTTCAAAATCTTTGCTAACACGTTTAGCTCTTTAGCTATTTAGAACTAACTATGCAAATCACAACACTTAACAATGATAATCATCTAGCTAGATTTCTTTTTACTATAATTTTTAAGGCAATCAAACTTTTTCTATGTACCACTTTGACAGGATTTTTCCACTGTCATCCACACAGCCAGCGAATTACACATTAGGAGTGTAAAAATGCTTCCTTAGAAGGGTTAGTTCTGGGACAGAAAGATTGAAGTTATCTGAATGAGTAACACATTCATGCAGGACTGTGCAAACTTTTTCATTCATTGCATAATCATTTATTATATATATGAAATATATGTGAATTGAAAAGTAGTTGCAGGCTACTAGAGACCTCTGCTCCAAGTGCATTTGTTTTGAGATCGCGCGTCGCTGTCGTTAGTTAGTGCTAATAACGAGCTGTACGGCGCAGTTTAAACGAGTCGCGCTGTTCTACTTTTGGGAATTATTGTACCCTAAATAAATGACAGAGCGTATAAATGCAGTCAAACTGTTACTGCTACATCTGGCATTATGTGTTGACATTAAGAAACTGCATGATTTGTGAACTATGCTTAGCAGGTCACATGTGATACATTTCCATAGAAAAGCTGCAGCCGTTTAAATTTTATCCACGGGCCGGACTTTGGACATACCTCCACCGAAGCCATCTCATGTCAAAAGTGGCATGTTGGAGTATTTCAAGTGCAATTTTAGCAATTAGCCGCTAAGGGCATGGGTTATCACTGATAAAAAAGTGAAATCTAGATCACAAATACAGCTAATCCAAAACTGGGATGTAAACAAAATAGTCATTTTGCATTTAAATAAATCTACTCACTATCCTGATCCACACTGATCCTGATTTTTTCCAGGGCACGGAGGAGTGAATCAGCTGGGTGGGGTGTTTGTGAATGGGAGGCCGCTACCCGACGTGGTGAGGCAGAGAATCGTAGAGCTGGCTCACCAAGGTGTACGGCCATGCGACATTTCTCGCCAGCTTCGTGTCAGCCATGGCTGCGTCAGCAAGATTCTGGGCAGGTGAGTTCTAATAAACCTTCTTTATGCCTTATTATGTAAATTATTGTTTTAAATCAATGTAAGTTTCTGGTCACATGGTGACATTTACAGCATTTAGCAGACGTTTACGCTTATTTCATTAATACAATTGAGCAATCGGGGATTAAAGGTCTTGCTCAGGCTCCCAGCAGTGGTAACCTGGTTGTACTGGAAATCAAACCCACAATCATCTGGTTAGTAGCACGTTAACCACTAAGCTACCAATACCCCATTTACTAGATTACAAGTTTACAAGATGGTAGCGTTACATTACATTCAAGATTGGAGTCTAGTGTAATTCTTTACTGATATTTTAACTCCAATTACTTTTCCTCTAAGCACAATTGATAGAGCGCCGTAATGGTGGAAAGCAGTAAATAAACCGATTATCCATCGATCTCTATTGTATTCCACACTGGATGAGGGATTTTACCAGAATTTATCTATAGTCATTGTTAATTTCGGCCAAACATTTCACTAAATTTCAACTAATTCAGCTGCATTTGCATGCGATGATCAGCTTCATAAAAGGAAAAAAACCCCCCAAAAATTCACTTCATCATTTAAATAACAGTTCTGCTAGCAGGTTCTTAGAAGGTCTGACAAAAGCTCTTGGCCTGACAACGTTGACAATCTGTTTTTGGGTCTTTCAGTGTGGTTTTATTTCCAGCTACCTCATCAATACTTGTGATATTGCTAGATGCGACAAAGTGTCATTATGCAAGTGGTCAATTTTAGTGACCATTTATTACGGGTAAAACTGGAAAAAAAAACGTTAAAAAAAGGAAAAAAACGTTTGCTCTTCAAATGTATTCTGACAAAGACTACCAAATGTTCAGTCAGCGGTGGAGATTGAAAGCGTCACAGTAGAGAGACGTTTCTCTAAAAAAAAACGCGGTGCACCAGTGAGGCTGAATCAGCAGTTTCTGCTTTTGTGTGACCAAATTTAAAATAAAAAAAACTTTCTTCCTCCTGAATTGGAGCGGGTCAAAGCCTTTCTATTTTCTCTCTCTGTCTTCCTTTCTGTTACAAAAAGAAAAGATTCATCACGTTGTACATTTGCATCCCAATGAAACGGGTGGCATACATCTGCTGAGGTTGAAGAACAGAGAGCGAGAGAGAGAGAGAGAGAGAGAGAGAGAGAGAGAGAGAGAGACAGAGAGAGACAGAGATTTGGGGAGAGAGAGATTTAGAATAAAAATGATTTATAAAGCATGGAAGAAAGAAAAAATGAAGGAAAAGACGTGAAAGTCTAAGAGTAAGAGGGAAAGAGTAAGAGAGAGCAGGAGAAAACAGAAAGAGAGGAAAAGAGAGAATTAGAATAGATGAAGGTGTGGGATTAGCGCTAGGGCCTTTAGCAATATCAAAAAATGTGTTTGCCATTGTTCTCTCCCTCTCCACCCCCCCCAAGACCCCAGTGCGGCTCAGTCATGCGTTACCACTAGGCCCCGTGTGCATGTGTTAATTTCCTCCGTGCTCTCCGGCTACCAGGCAGACAACAAGAAAGCCCCTGCATTTAATAGCGCGTGTACCGAGCGTGTAGCGCGCTAAACTAAATAAGGTGGATGAATATCCATGGTGTCGTGTTAATAGCTGGATTTTCACAAATGTCTTTAAAGCGTCACTGATTTTCTGTGTGTACTTCAGGGAGAAAGGCTACGGGGTCTCTGTAATGTGTTTACAGCGTGTCTGTGTAACAATGGTAATCCCTGTTTAATCTGGTATGGAAAATATGTTTAGCAATCGAAAGCAACATACTTTTTAAATAATTAAGAAGAAGGTGGCAGGTTCGTATCCCGGGCAGGGCTCTTTCTGTGTGGAGTTTGTATGTTCTCGCCGTGCTTGCGTGGGTTTACTCCGGGTACTCCGGTTTCCTCCTACAGTCCAAAAACATGTACGTTAGGTTGATTGGTAATTCTAAATTATGCATAGGAGTAAGTGTGTGTGTGTGTGTGTGTGTGTGTGGTTGTTTGTCTGTATGTGATGAACTGGTGACGAGTCCAGGTTGTACCCCTGCCTTTCACCCAATGACAGCTGGGATAGACTCTAGCAGATCCCTGTGACCCTGATTAGGAATATAGACAATGGATGGATGGATAGATGGAACTAGCTAATGAACTTGAAAAATGAACTGAAAAATGATCAACAAAAGCTAGTTAACGTTCAACTTTGAGGATCAACAATAGTATTTGTGTAGCTCAAAGCCAGATATATTCCAGATGTGACAGCTTGTTCGAATTTAAACACTCAAAGATTTTTTTTACGTTTAACTTGTACTGCCCTGTTTATTGTATTGCCCTGTTTACCCGTAGCTGATGGCTCATATCGCAGATTTGTGTTTCAAAAAGCAACATTTTATTTCTTTCAAACAAATCTAGCTAGCTTATGCTAAGTCCCCAGGTTAACATCTTTGTCTGATATCTATTAAAGCTTGCTATTTTGGGTATGGTTTGATTAATTTCTTTAAGACACCAGCTCTTCTCTGATCAAGCAGGAAAATTCGAGTC
The DNA here is from genome assembly GCA_005784505.1 of Bagarius yarrelli. Taxonomy (NCBI): domain Eukaryota; kingdom Metazoa; phylum Chordata; class Actinopteri; order Siluriformes; family Sisoridae; genus Bagarius; species Bagarius yarrelli. The sequence goes on from VCAZ01000062.1 coordinate 2,278,817, forward strand.
AAGTTGTTAGTGTCAAAAATCACTGACAGGTTGTATTTTTTGACTGGCAGGTACTACGAGACGGGCAGCATCAGGCCAGGCGTGATCGGAGGATCCAAACCAAAGGTTGCTACACCCAAAGTTGTCGACAAAATCGCCGATTACAAACGGCAAAACCCCACCATGTTTGCCTGGGAGATACGAGACCGACTACTGGCCGAGAGAGTGTGTGACAACGACAGCGTTCCCAGCGTCAGCTCAATCAACAGGTCAGTGTACCCCTGACCCTGTTCACGTAAACACTGAAATTATCGCACACTTGTGCTCAGGTTTCTGGACATCCAAAGCTTTGGCAAGAGGAAACCCGTGGTAAACCTGTAATAATGTTTGTATAATGGACATAATCTACAATAACACACTACGGTGTCACCCATATGTCTTTTCCAACAGGGCCGGTGCCATGATCTGTTCTTATTTTGAATTAGCTTACCTTTGCACTGGTAATAAGCAGAACCCATTATGTCACCAAACGGAATGTCTTGTTATCTCTTTTTTGTTTCTTTAGTTGTTACCTTTGCATTTTTGTTTATATGGCGTCCCAGGTCAACCAATCAGCCGTCCACAACGGATAAGATCTGTTAGCTCTCGTTGTCCAACTAAAACCCTTTGGTACTAAACCCTTTGTGCACCATATAAGTTTTGCGACTTTTGGGAAAAAAAATAAAACAAAAAAATGTAAAAAGATGAAGGGGGGAAAAAGAAAAGGGAAAGAGATGAGACAGCGAGGCGCACACATATTCATGAGTCCAGGTTCAACACTATGTGTACGATGACATAGAAGAAGAGAAAGAAAGCGACAGAGAGAGAAAGAGGGAAGGGGGGAAAAAGGAAAAAAATGAGGGCTTGCGCTTTGCTTGAGCGATCATGCAGGAAGTGCGAGGCTGTGCTGCCTTGTCAGCCACTTCACACATACACACACGCACAAACAAACCCACACACACTCATGATGTCTGTTTCCTCTTTGTCTGCTGTTTACTGCAGGATCATTCGCACTAAAGTCCAGCAGCAGCCCGGCCAATCAGGAAGCGTTTCTGCGCATAATTTAGGTAAGACTTTTTTTTACCCCTCTCCCACCACTTTTTGTCTCACAAAAAAACCCAACTTTGTTAATGTAGGACTGCATCATTCCTAAGAAGGATACACACGATTTAGCTAGATTAACCTAGATCACTGGCGAGAATACAGCATCCTGATTGGCTGATGGTTATTATTATATACACATTTTTCCACACTCATGATTGGCTGATGGGCATTGTGACTCTCGAGAGGTCTGTATTTTAACAGCTTTATCAGTAGGTAACCATGCAGATTCCACCCAAGGGGTTAGTCTTTCTCCTAATTGGCTGAGGAATGTTATTATGGAGTCTCACCTCTTTTATGAATTCATGAATATCTATGTTGGTGAATGACATGTATAAATTATTCCATTGAAATGATATAAAAAAACCTCAACTACAGAGGAATCTTGAAGATACAGAACTTTTCTGAGTAACCAGATCCTGAAAAACGGGGGACGTCCAACAGGCACGCTCAGACGCAGTGACTCTGTCAGTCATGTACTGTGGTAAACGCTGCTTTCCTGATCCACTCCCACTTCTGTCACTAATCTTTATAATCTTACCTCAGTGCTTTATCGAAATTAATTTCAGACTTCAGATCCGGACGATAACTCGTTCTCACACTCAGACGGAAAATTGAAATTTAGGGATTTTGAATACAGAGCGATTGCGCGGCATCTCTGTGTAATAAAAAACATGCCGAGCGCGAGAATGAGAAAAGCTGATAATTGAAATGATAAATGGAGTTGAAAATACAGGGATATGCATTCATTACGCTTTGCTCGCCGTTAGCAAACCGATGCGAAGGGGTGGCAAAGAGGGTCTTTTATCTGTTTGTCGAGCAATTTTTTTGTTTCACTCGCTCTTATTTTCTGCTCCACTCGAGAGTCTGGATTAGCGACGTCGCGGAACCCAGTCTGTCCCCATGGGGCCACCTTTCTGTCACTCAAGTTAAACGTCACCTGACAGGAAATGAGATAAGGCGGCAGAGGGAGCACGGAGGGCTGACAAGATGGAAGGAGCAGGTCGAATAGGAGGCTGTTTGTGCGTCAGAGTCATTTTATTCGGCAACTGTACACACTGACAGCTTGTTGTGCGATTCTCTTTTTCGCCAAAAAGAAACACATGGGGTCGACGGGGCAAAAGAAACAAACAGTGAAAAAAACAACAACTGACAACATGATGGTGTTCATCGCTAGCTAAAAGTGTTACGCGTTAAATCATCACTCGAACTAACAAGTGTCATGTTTCACACAAACTACAAAGAAAAACTACTTCATATTAAAACTCATGTGGCTACAAATGTGTGTGTGTGTGTGTGTGTGTGAGAGAGAAAAATGACTCAGTGTGAAAGTGTTTGAGAGAGTATGTTTGTATAAGAAAGTGTGTAAGTATGTCTAAGAAAGTGTGTGTGTGTAAGAGTTTGTGTAGGAGAGTGTTTTTATATGATATAGCGTGTGCATGTGTGTTTGAGAGGAAGTGTGCGTGCGTGTGTGTGAGAGAGAGTGATTGTGTATGTGAGAAAATATGTGTTATCTTGAATGTGATTGCGTGTGTGAGAGAGCATGTACCAGGTTTGTGCAAGAGACTGTGTGTGAGGGTTTTTGAGAAAGTGTGATCATGTGCAAAAGAGTGAGTGATTGAGAGTGAGTGAGTGTGTAAGAGTGTGAGAAAAAGACATTTTGTGTGTGTGTGAGATGAAATTAAAATTTGATCAATATTAGATTGTGACCTTTTTTGACCTTTCAGTGTCCACCGTGGCGGTGACTCAGGTCTCGGCGGTGACCAGCGATGCTGCAGGCTCCTCCTACTCCATCAGTGGAATTCTGGGAATCAGTTCGGCAGCTGACGCCAGCAAGAGAAAGAGAGACGAAAGTAAGAACTGTTTCCATATCTCCCCAAAAATGCTAACAGTTTTATTATTTACATTCCAGTACGTGGCAACACACACACACACACACACACATCACAGATGGAAGAAGCTGAGCGCTGGCAGATGTATCGGGGCAGGGGGATTGGACACCGTTGACAGGTCTTAGACAAACATCTTTATCCAGCGAAGACACTGTGTGTGAACATGTACATTAAAATGCCATCTATGGGTAAACCCCTGCTGCACTTGAAGTGGTGCCAGATGCCACACACACACACACACACACACACACACACACACACACACAAACACACAATATACATGTATCCATATACACACACACACACACATATATATATATATATATATATATATATATATATATATATATATATATATATATATATATATATATATATATATATAAAGCCCCAAATGAAGCACAAATGAAGCCACACCATTATTCTAATATACCGCTGTTGCTATGGTTGCGCAGTGGTTAAAGTGTTGGATTGCTAATCGGAAGATCTGTGTTTGACTCTTAGCACCACCAAGCTGCCTTTTCTGGGCCAATGAGAAAGGCCCTTAACCCCTAATAGCTCAGTTGTGTAAAACAGATAAATGTAGGACTCTCTGGATAAGGAAGTCTGCCAAATGCTGTTAATGTAAATGTGTTGGACCACTGATCAGAAGATTGTGGGTTAAGGCACCACCAAGCCACCATGCCTAAAAAAATACACTTAACCCTAAACTGCTCAGTTAGAAAAAAAAGATACATGTAAGTCACACTGGATAAATCCTAGAAAAGTAAATATAAATATTAATATTTAGTTGTTTCGATAAACACAATGCTAGTTGTGCTAAAGTTGTGAAAGAAGCGCAACCGCGACTCACAGGTCTATACTGATGCGCATGTTGTACTACTTTATTAAGTGACGCATGTCGACCAATTGGACGTGAATGTTTAAATGTTGTTGTGTTAATTAAAGTTTCGTGACTGACTTGGTTCAGAGACTTTTCGGTTTACAACTGCAGAATTGCACTATGACACTATGATATGATGTAACGTTCACAGTGTAAAATTGTTACTTGGTCATATGACTGTTGTGTAAGAGACGATTTGTCAGCTGCTTTTACAGGAAATTAGAATATTGGTACAGGTGTGTGGATTAAACAGACTGATGATTTAACACACACAATTATATTTACACACTAACACACTTTTATACACACAGACACAAAAATACACAAACATTTTAACACACACACTGCAATTACACTTCAACACAATCTAACATACATACACACTAATATTGTCTAATCCGCCCCACACATTCTAAAGTGCACTAACACACACACACACGCACTAATACAATTTGACATACAGACTAATATATGCTTACACAACCATTCATACACACACAAAATAATACACTTACACACACAATACTAAACACACACTAACACATTCCATTCACACACACACACACACACACACAGGCTGATCTATGCACCAATTAGAGCGATGTGTGCCAGTATAATTAAGGCAGCCGCGGAGCAGCAATGGTGTGTGTGAGAGAAATGAATTTGTGTGTTTAATTGACATGGTGAGACTGCAGGTGGTCAGCATCCTGACAACAAGATACGCTCACACACAGCGTGCATGTGTGTGTGCTCTGAAAAGATTGGACTTCAGCTCATTGATCGTCTGTGTGTATAAGTGTATGAGAAGGTTTATGTTAAACAGGGTTGGATGTAATGTACAGTATATGTAACAAAGTTTTGTAAGCCATTGATCTAAAAATTTGTGTGTGTGTGTGTGTGTGTGTGTGTTCAGCGGTGCAGTATAGTGTGACTCGCAGATGGTCAGGAATAGTAAAGGAACTGGAGAAAGGGAGGGACATGAAAGAGCCTTAGAATATTGTGTGTGTGTGTGTGTGTGTGTGTGTGTGTGTGTGTGTGTGTGTGTGTTTGGGGAAGACCCCGTGGCGACCCGATGACCTCTCTTCGCCAGAAGGGAAGTGGGAAGAAAAGGGAGAACTTGACTTGTGGGGCCTTGAGAGAAGAGCCATTGTGTCTAAAGGAAGAGAAGAGAAGAGAAGAGAAGAGAAGAGAAGAGAAGAGAAGAGAAGAGAAGAGAAGAGAAGAAATAAGTGAATTAGAAGAGAAGAGAAGAAATAAGTGAATGAGAAGAGAAGAGAAGAGAAGAAATAAGTGAATGAGAGAGAAGAGAAGAGATAAATAAATAAGAAGAGAAGAATTACTGAATGAGGAGAGAGGAGAAAACATATGTGAATGAGGAGAGAAGAGAAAATATATGTGAATGAGTAGTGAATGAGAAAAGAAGAGCAAGAAAGGAAAGAAAAGGAAACAAAAAAGAAAAGAAAGAAAAATTGATGATAGGAAAACATATAAAATAAGAGAGGAGGAAAGTGAAGAGAAGAGATAAGGGGAGAGGAGAGGAGAGAAGAGGAGAGAAGAAGTAAAAGGGGAGAGAAAATGAAAAAAACAAAACAAGAAGGATATGGTGCATATTGAAGAGAAGATGAATTAAGGGGTAGAGAACAGTGAACGGTGGAGCGAGGAGAAGATAAGAATGTCTTTACCCCAGTGACTGAGGGGTAACATGGAGAAGGGGGAACAAGAGATGAAAAGATGATGGAAATATAAGAGATAAAAAGAGGGAAAGGGTTGGAGCTGCGGAGACAATGTTCTATAGCTAGCTAAAAGAAATGAATAAAAATGAAATGAATAAAAATGAAATGAAAGAAAAATGATGTACGTTTATTCACATAATCATGGGGAACTCACACAATGCTAACACTCTTTGCTCTAATCAGAGAAACTTTGCTAGCACATGTATATTTATGTAACAATAGATGTTGTGCGGCACAAGCTAACACAGCCAGGTGTTATTTACAAAACTCGGTAGCTAGCAATAACTAACACTAAGTATACAACCAGGGGCGCTGTAAGGTGGGAGGGGGCATTCTAAGGGCCCACATACTTTGGGGCCCCCCAAAAGATCTGTTTTATAGTAGTAATAGTATGAGGAGTAATAGAACTTTTATTTATATAACCTGATTGCTAGGTTTCCAAAAATACTCTGTGTGTGTGTGTGTCTGTGTGTGTGTCTGTATAAGATAAAGAGAGACAGAAAAAGTTGATCTTATTGTTGCTATTGTCTCAAGTTTTAGAACTGGGGATGAGATCCCACCCTGTGTGTGTGTGTGTGTGTGTGTCTGCGTGTGTGTGTGTGTGAGTGTGTGTGTGTGTGTGTGTGTGTGAGAAAGCCAGACTCTGCAGCTGAGGTCTTTGTGGCCGGTTACAGAGGGTGATTTCCTAAAGCCATGCCAAAACAAAGAGCCAAAGGAGCAGCGGCGGAGCGTTACACACACCACCACAACTCTGAATATATAATACCTTAGAGAAACCGTGTGTGTGTGTGTGTGTGTTTGTGTATATAAAAAACTCCATGCAAACTACAGGAACGCGACTCTGCGCAAGAAAACAATCTTACAAGCAAAATGAATCCCCCCCCCACACACCTAAAATACACACACTAAAATAATGATCACACTCTTCAGACACACTAAAACACACTATCCTATAACATACAATATAACATAGCATACATATAGCACCCACACACACCATGGTGAACAAGTAACCTTTCAAAAACCTTCTTTGTGCACGTGTGTGTGTGTGTGTGTGTGTGTGTCCTTCAAGTAAAAGCAATAAGCCGGCTGAAATGGTGCCATCACACAGACACGACTGATCAATTGAATTCTATAAGACACACTGACCGCCAGGATTAAGAGGGTAAAAACATCACAGATCATACACTCCACACCTTGTGTGTGTATGTGTATGTGTGTGTGTGTGTGTGTGGGGGGGGTTGGTTCCTGAGTAGATCGCTCATTTCATATACGCTACAGATACAATGTGTATTTAAAATTACTTCAAATGAACTATAATTCACTTCACATCTTTTTGTCTGTCTGACTTTCTGTGTGTGCTGGTGTGAATGTGTGTGTGTGTGTGTGTGTGTGTGTGTGTGTTGGTGTGTCAATTGCTCGTGGCCTCTGAGGTCTCTAAAAAAAGGCGTTTTGGAGAAATGAATTGGCTCTATATATATGGGGTGGGGGATTTTCGTCTCTATTCTCCTCTCTTTGCCTCTCTGTCTGTAATCATTCGCAGCCTGTGGCTCTCTCAGCTCTTATAATTGTCTTCTCAGAAACTCTGCAATAACTGGTCTGTGTGTGTGTGTGTGTTTGGGTGTGTGTGTGTGTCATCTATCCACTGCATTCTTTTCACCTGACCCAGCAGCTTATCTGATAAGTTTTTCCATCTTTATTAAAATAAATCGTTAGGAAACCTTCAGTCGTTAAGTTAATTCCATCTGTAACCGTCTGCTTTCACAGAATTTATATTTATGTATGTTCAGATTCCTAGAAAATTCCATATCGGCCCTCACACTCATGGTTTTTATAGCTTTATCTCAGGTTCTTTGTTTTGTACATTCCATCAATAGCTCTCCACCAGGTTGAGCAGGTACACGGACCATGCTGATTTTCAGTTAGCACTTGATGCTAAATATAATTAAAGAAGATTTTTAGTAAAACAAAACTTTTCAATGATAATCTGTTGACACATCTGAGGTAAATGTCGACTGTTTTGTCTGCTTTTTCGTTGTCCTAATCTCTTTCCGCAGTCTAAAAGGGCTGTTTGTCTTTTAAAGAATTTATATTTAAGTTGGATTTTTATAGAGAAATTCCACAGCAACTTGAGCCTTGTGATTTTGAATGCACTGACGTCTAAAGAAGTCTAATTTAAGTCTAACTGAAGTCTAATTGATCTTTTTTATTTTTATTTTTTACATAATTGTGGGAATGATCAATATATCAAGGATTTGATTCGCTTTAATTCGTTGTACCTTTATATTATACATTTTAAAAATGAACGCCGTTACGGCTTAACTAGATAAATCTACTTTAACTACTTTAGCAAGCAAAAAAGGTGTTATTTTTCCTGTTGCCTAGCAATAACTGAAAGGGAAGCATGTTATGATTTAACTATATTTGTTTATTTTTAATAAAAGGTAAGAATTCATGATTTCTTTTTAAAATGTAAACAGTTAGCTAGCTTAGCTAACAGGCAGCCTCATTCAGCCATTTACAATTGCAGCATTTGGCAGACGCCCTTATCCAGAGCAACTTACAATATTCCTTGTTATACAACTGAGCAATTGGGGGTTGAGGGCCTTGCTCGGGGGCCCAACAGTGGTGGCTTGTTGGAGCTGGGAATCGAACCCACAACCTTCGGGTTGGTAGTCCAACACCTCAACCATGAGCCACCACTAAACCCCGTCATCCATCATCTGTCCCTGCCAGAAAAGTTTAAAATTGCAATACAGCGTCTGATGTTAATAAAGTTCTTTTATTATTCAGGATTTATCTGTCTGCTCTGTTCCATCACTAATCATAAATCCATTTTTCCCTTTTTAGACCTTCAGGATTCTTCACTGGCAAATGGCCACGCCCACTCAGGGCGGGACTTCCTGCGCAAGCAAATGCGGGGTGATCTCTTCACACCACAGCAGCTCGAGGTACTGGACTACGTGTTTGATACTGACATTTACTCCACTTCTGACACCATCAAGCCCGCCCAGGTAAGAGCTGAGAGGGCGTGGCTGCATAGCCAAGCAAAACTGCTTCCTAAAGCTTGCCCGCCTGCCTGCCGGCGCTGTTTGACCCATTTCCAATCTCAGCGTTGACCCTGCACCCTAACGTTGACCTTTGACCTGTGCAAGCTTATGCTGCTTCTGGTACACAGCCTGGATGTTTTGTGTTGAGTTTAATTGCGTCAGGGCACAGAGGTGTAAGGGTTAAGTAGTAAACACTTGTTTTGGGGTCTCACTCACTTGACATTAAAAAGTCACACGTGGTCAGTGCTACGTTGTGTTTTACACAATACATCCTGCAAAAAAAGACAGAAAAATAGATAAAATCTACATAGTAAAAAGTAGTTATGAATTTATATATTTAGCATGTGAGTATGATTTTTTTTTAATTCATGGAAGTTATTAAACTACTGACTAAAATACTAAAATACACTCAATCAGTTTTATTGAAAAAAAAGGGCTACATTTTACATTTATTTTTGGATTACTTGTAGTGAAGATGCATTTCAAGGTAAATTCTTTTCCGGTTTAGTGTGTGTTTGTTTTTGCACTGCTAGTCCGATATCTTGCTATGTTTTTCTACGCTGGCTTGGCTTATACCTATCATCTCTCTCTCTCTCTCTCTCTCTCTCTCTCTCTCTCTTTCACACACACATACACACACTCAATTTAATGTCACAAAGGAGGACACATCAAATGCTTGGATCTGATGTCTGTGCAGGTGCTCTGAAATTCTTGACCAACCTCGAAACACAACTTTAGTCTAGTTCTAGATTCATTCACACATATTCCCTCAATTAAACAGTTTATAACATGTTCTTTGGAAATCTCAAGGCACGTTAAGGTGGTTAAGGTCTTCTGAGCAGTGTTGCTAGCAAGCTAATAAAGGCAGTGTAACCACAGAAATGGTAATATCAGCATTTTTAGCCAGGCGTGTTTAAAAAAAACGACACACTTGACACAGCCGGACATAAGACATAAAATCTTCGAGCGCAAACATATCGACCAATCCCTTGTTTCCATTCAGACCGGTGATGATATGTATTCCGCTAATGCTCAGGGACAGTGTCAGTGATCTATAGACTCTTCTCAAAGCTCCATAATTCCTCAGTCCATTTCACTGCTGATCACTAAAGCTGACGGGGTCAAAGGGGACCAACCTGCCAACTGCGGCATTAACCTCAGGGTCAGTGTCAGTTTCACAGTTTGTGTGGAAGTGTGTGTTGGGGTGGGAGGGGAGGGGGTGTTTGGTCCTTTAACCAAACATCTAGGAGGACAGAACCCTCTAGTCTTTCAGAAAGAGAATGTTGGTGGGTTTTTTTGTGTGTGTGAGACTATATGCCTTCCCACTCAGTATGATTGACAGTCAGAGCTGTCCCTAGCCGACAGGCTAACCTGAAAATTCAAGAGAGCACAGTGTGGCAGCAAGAATGTGTGTGTGTGTGTGTGTGTGTGTGAGCTCAACTTGAACCCTACTGCTTACACAGTGGAGATAACTTCTTAGTCATGTGATGGAGATACAGCAATATTAAAATAAACGCATTATTTAATGATCTCTCGTGTTCCTCCTCACATTCTGTATTGTTTCCTACACCCTTTTCCCCCTATTTATATTCACTCATGCATTCATTCTCTTTTCGGTTTTCTCGTCTTTTCTTTCTCTTTGTCTTATATTTAGTTTTTAAACTCTGCATGTCTTTCTTTTGTTTCTCTTAAACAGTTTTTCTTTGTACTCTTAGAGAAGCTGATACTCGCATCAGAAACCCTATTGTAAGAGAACCACTTTTTCTTTCATAGATTCCCGCAGTTTTCTTTATAAATTCTTTATGTTTTCTACCTCCTTTTATTTTTATTTTTATTTATTATTTTTGGTCTGATCTACTTTTTTCTTTCCTTTCATCATGTTTTTCTGTTTCTCCTGTTTTTACTCTTTGTTCTACTATTTCTATCTTTCTCTCCCTCTCTCTCTCTCTGCCCCTCTCTCAGTTTGGGGTGATGGAGGAAACATTAACTCAAGGTGGATCTATTAATTAGCAGGCGTGGGCTTGGCGGGGGAGCGCATAAACCAGCACACGCTCGTCTGCCTCACTTCATTTGAAATCACTCCGTCGACGCTGCGGCGGTAAATCAGTCGTCCGACGAGCCAAGCGCTGAGCTAATTATCCAACCAGACAGAGCGAGAGAGACAGACAGGAAGAACGAAAGAGCGAGATGGAAAGGAGAGAAAAAAAGACAGATAGAGACACACTCACAAAAAGAGAGAAAGCGAGAGAGTAAAAAACACAAGCAAGAAAGAGAGACAGCAAGAGAGAGCATGAGTAAGAGTGAGATAGTGAGAGAGAGAGAGAGAGAGAGAGAGAGAGAAAGAGAGAGAGAGAGAGAGAGAGAGAGAGAGAGAGAGAGAGAGAGAGAGAGAGAGAGAAGGAGAGAGAGTAAAAGGATGAATGATTTCAAAAACAGACATGCTGGACATCAGGAAGAACAAGAATAAAAGTGTGCGGTTGTACCTGAGGTCATTTAGAGAACTTTGTGCTGTCAACATGAAAGCTGTGTGTGTGTGTGTGTGTGTGTGTGTGTGTGTGATAAAGTGTGTGTGCGTGTGATAAAGTATGTGTGTCTCCTGGTGGCCAACGATCACAAACTCGCACACCAATAAATGGCTTCCCCACAGTCGGTCTCATTTAATGCTGTGTGCCACTAAGTACCTTCCCCTTTCCTTACACACACACACACACACACACAAACACACAAACACACGCACACAGGGGCTCATTCAACTTTCACTAATATATTTCATTTTTTTTTAGAAATTCTTCCAGGAGACAATGAATGCAGGAAGGAAGAAGGTTGAATGAGAGAGAGAGAGAGTCAGAGAGAGAGAGAGAGAGAAAGAGAGAGAGAGAGAGAGAGAGAGAGAGAGAGAGAGAGAGAGAGAAGAAGGGCGAAATGTTATTATGTAAATGTGTTACGGGTTTTGGGGTGAAATTATTTTGGTGTTGTGCGATTAGGAGCCTCATCTGTTATTGATGTGCACTGGGAGGAGAGCCATTACAGAGGAGATATCGCTGACCCCAAAGAGAGAAAAAGAGAGAGAGAGAGAGAGAGAGAGAGAGAGAGATGTAATGTAAATAGCATGCAAGTAAGAGAGAAAAAAGAAAAAACTGTGTGTGAAACATGAAAATCAGCTTTTGCCCTTCTCAGATTGCTTTCCTCTTCTCTGACCTTATTAGATTAATTTTTTTCCCAACATTCAATTTTGGTCTGTAATCGAAAGCGTTTCTCGACAGATTAGTGTAGGTAACAGACTTTTACAGGTAACAGTAGGTAAAAAAAATATAAAATAAGGTCCTTTTTAGATATATTATATTTTAAAAAGCTTTTCATGTTACTACAAAATACTCTACATGTTAATTCCGGAATTTTACAAAGTGTTGACACTGGAGACTCCTTCCACCATTATTGCATAAACATCTTATACATTACAGTGGTAACTCAAAAGGTTAAAGGTTATTGATTGGGTTCAAGTTAAACCGCTGCAAAATGTCATTGTTGGGCCCTTGAGCAAGGCCCCTTACCTCTTTTTAGTTTAAGGGAATTGTATCATGGCTGACCCTGTGCTCTGACTCTAACCTCCTTAACCAGGATATGTAAAAAATTTTGTGTATATGTGACCAATAAAGACATACACAAACACACACACACGTACACACACACACACAGAGGAAAAAAGCACAGACTGCAGCATAAACAAAGATTCTGCATTGATTTTTGTCATATACCTTTCTCTAGCCTTTTGTCCCAGCTGTTAGTGTGTGTGTGTGTGTGTGTGTGTGTGGAGGAGAGAGAGAGAGACGCTGATGGCCGGAGAATTGACAACATTTACAGGCCAAAATGAGAATCATCCATCTTCACTAGGGTGCTGTCAGGGTCTCGGCCAAACTTCATCATCCCCAATTACTGACGCCAAGCACCCCATCTACATACTCTCACTTCAAACACACACACACACGCACACGCAATGGGGGGGGGCTAAATCTTCTGCCATGGAATACAGCAAATTAAAAGCAGGAAGCATAAGTAGTGTGTGTATGAGTGTATAAGAAGAGGAAAGAGAGAGCGAGAAAAAGAGAGAGAGAGACATTTGACAGCGTAAGTGGTGATTGGTTGGGTCACAGTCCACTGACCTTGTTGTACTGATGAGCAGACGGGTGTTTAAGGGGTCACAGCATCTCTTTCTCTCTCTCTCTTTCTCATTCTCAAACACACACACTCACAGCGTGCTGCTAAAAAACTACAGCACAAATACACGGCCAAACTATTGTTTTTGGCTCTGTATATATATATATATTTATGTATATATATATATAGTAGAGGAAATTAAAAACAAACCCACATATATTTGGTGTGCCAACATTTTTGCACGAGTGGCAGGTGTGTGTGTGTGTGTGAGAAGAGACTGCATTTAGCATCATCAGACTCTCTCCTAACACGCTAAAGCAGAAGTGACATCCATTTCCCTCTGAATTTCCACCTGCCTGACACCAACCATTACAGCCAATAGAGATAGACCGCCACAGCTGTGTGTGTGTGTGTGTAAGTGTGTGGGCAGGCAGATGAGTATGAGTAATGGGTCACAAAACAGCACAGGCTGGGTCAATCAGAGGGTACCCACTTTTGTGCGTGTGTGTGTAAATTCGTACAGTCTAAATTTTTTAAACAGCCAGCTTATCGAAATGAGGAGGCAGCTGTCAATCATGCTTTTTTCGAAAGCTCCGCCTTTATTATTTTTTTTATTGAAGTGTTTTGCGTGTGTGCAGCTTTGAAAAAAAAAAAAACGTTTGTGGTCATCCTAACATGTTAACAGTCTTCCAAAGAGATAATAAACACTTTGTTAACTTTTATAAACATTCATGCTAGTCAGTTATGGTTTAGGGTTAACTATGTCTGTCTGTCTGTCTGTCTTTTTCTCTTTACCTGCAGACAGCTGACTATTCGGCAATGGCGTCTCTAGCCGGTGGACTAGAAGACATGAAGAGCAGCCTGGCCAATCAGGCAACAGCGGATTTGGGCCCGGGTGTAGCAGGACCTCAGAGCTACCCGCTAGTGTCCGGTAAGATTGACTTTCCTAATTCACATCCGCTGGTCGTCCTCATTTAATACACACATCATCACACAGTATCACATAACATCACAGATATCTCCAATCGTGAACTTTTAATTAAAAAAAATATTTTGAAATGAATTCCTTCAGCATCACTATCAGCATCTTCAATCTCTTCTGCTGCTGCTCTGTGATTGATATTCAGATTTTTAAGTCTCTTAAGGGCGGACAAACGGATGGAGACCTGTAATTAGAACACACACACACACACACACACACACACACACACACACACACACACACAGAGGCTTTCCCTCAAACTGAATGAAACACTGCCAATTAAAAGCCCCTTGGACCCCAGCCATAATGAGGGAATCATGGATTAGGGAATTTGGCCGTCGACCATCCTGGGAGATCAGAAGCTCTGTGTGTGTGTGTGTGTGTGTGTGTGTGTGTGTGTGCGTGTATGTGAGTTAGCCTTAGTAATGTCCCCTATAGGGAAATACCAGTAAGTATTTCAGCATTCCTCTACATTTATAATAAAGTAACGAAACACTCACTCATGCTGCTTTAGCAAAATAAGCTGTTATTGATGTCATGTGAAGTTATTGTTAAAGATGGGGAGACTTTTTTATTCCTCATGCTCAGTTTTTTTTTGTTTTTTTTTTTTAAATTATTTTTGATCTATTTCTGGTTACGTTTACTGCTATGAAATAAAAAGTTTAGAAACATTCTCTATCGAGAAGATGAACATCACTGACACTGGAGACTCCTTCCATAGGTCACATTTTAGCACAAACATCTCAAATACCTTATCGACCAATCAGAATTCAGCTGGATTGACCAGAGACGTTCTGGAATGACCCTAGGGAAAGTAGTAGCTTAGTGGTTGAGTCGTTGGACCCTCAACTACTTAAAACTGCTCACTTTCCTAAAGACATCTGCCAAATGGCGTAAATATAAGTGTAGTATGACTATGTGCACATGATGCGTAATTGTTAGCCATTCATTCATTCATCGTGATTGCTAGCTGAATGATCATGTTTTTTTTTTAATTTAGTATCAGTTTCTACAGAAAAATATTTTTATATTGAATGCATTTAAAGTACTTTTAGGGGAAGTGGTGGCGCAGTGTTGGACTGCTAGTTGGAAGGGTTAGATTTCCAGTATCACCAAGCTGTCACCTCTGGGCCCCTAAGCAAGGCCCTTAACCAGTTGCTCAGTTGTATAAAAGAAAAAAGGGAAAAGAGAATGTACTGACGATGTCCATACTACTCTCTGAATAAAACGGTAGGATCCGAATGATCTCGTTGTCAATATTGCGTCATATACCCCACCCGACCGAATGTGGATTACAGAACAAAGACATGGAAAATCTGAGACGAAAGAGCAAGTCCAACACGGAAGCTTGTCAGCTCTGACTCTTTTGGCCCGGGCTTTAGAGAAACAACTTGTCTCTTTCTTTCTCTCTTTAGTTCTCGTCCGGCTGACAGTTGCTCTCGGAGGACGTGGCCCTGTCTGACTTCTCCCTGCGTCTTTCTCCCTCTCTCTTTCTCTCTCTCTCTCGCCCTGTCCACTGACCCGCAGTGGATTAGTATCCGGTCTTCGCTAATGTCTCTCTGTCGTGGCACACTTGCTAAAAATGTCCAACATGGTAGCTCTGGAGACAGGAAGAGGGAGGAGAAATGTGTCTATCTGTCCTGTCTTCTATTCTACATTTATCATTTTTTTATATTTACATTTCTGGCATTTTGCAGACACACGTACCCACAGCAACTTATAGTTATTTTCTTTTTTCTTTTGATCAGCAGTCCAAAACTTTAACCAATGAGCCACCAATTTCCCTTTACTTTAAACCCAGTCATTAGGATAGAATTCGTCGGAAGTGACGTTGGATGCTGGTTTCAATTCAAAGGCTGCATTGACTTTCTATCAAAACATAATCAGTGCCGTAGCTGGGGGGGCATCTGTCCCCGTGCGCAACATCTGGAAGCGCCAAATTGATGTTACATAATTACGAATCAATTTAATAATATTTTTTTTTTCTGTAATTATATCTTTAAAGTACCATTATTGCCTTAATGATTTTACTTTTTTTATTCTTTTCATACGCTAAAAATATGGTACGAAATGCAGATTTTCGTGTTCTAAAACTCAAAAATTTCCGGGAAAGCGTGACGGAACCCTTTATGGCTCACACCTTGTTGCAAGAGGACCAGGAGGGGGTGCAGAAACTGACTTTGTCCCTGGGCGCTGAAAACCCTAGCTACACTTCTGAACATATTCAATCCATAATGGAAGATCTTTTGACATATACCGAACGCCACCTGACCACGCTTCACCTTTTCATTCTTCGGAATTAAATTTTGTGGAAGATAAAAGTTCTTACCCTCCATCTCACACTCACTGGGAGCTAATGAAAGGTGTGTATTGTGTGGCAAGATATTTGGGGGATTTTAAGCAAATCTCGTCTCCATTCTCCATCAGTGATTTGACTTATCTGCTGGTTGAATTTGACTTATTTAATAAAAGTCTGTAATGACGTCTACATTTTAGATTTTTCTATGAGTTCATACTTCCAAGGTTTCAACAAGCTGAAATCCACCTAAAATTCTTTAAGATCCAGATTCAGTTTAAACACTTCTTACCTCTAGTCTGCAAATCTTTCCTACTTTATCTTTTTTTCGTTATATTTTTTCCCTTTGTGTGGCCACCTGTATGTGTGTGTGTGTGTGTTGAATGGGATCGATGGTGGGTATGTGAAGGAATGTTTATGATGATGAATGGTCTCTAGTCTTCAGCTCAGCATTGCACTCAAGCACATGATTCAGTCTGACAGGGCTGTCATGTATCCTAATACAGCTATGCACACACACACACACAACCACACACACACACACACACACACACACTCAGAAAAAAAATGAAAGATATATTCCTATATATATAAGGAAATAACTCAAAAGAGAAAGGAAGCAAAGTACAAAATAATAAGCAAGGGAAAAGAGAGGAAGAGCGACAAAGAACGAGAGAGAGAAAGAGAGAGAGAGGGAGAGAGAGAGAAGTATAAGGAACATATAAAGAGAGGTCAGTATAAGGAACCTTATAAAATGTTTAACCATACAAAAGCCACAGCAGAGACAGCCAGACTCTATCACACATCGGTGTGTGTTTGGATGTTTAATTACAATATTACGGATCCCGAGACCTGACCTCAGGTGCTGTCGAGTGATTGTGCTAAAGAAAAGGGAAATGCTAAACTACACAAAGATCACCTAATCCCTGTAGTGTCATAATAGCATTCATTTTTTTTAAATAAAACCCCTTACCATGACTCTGACTGCAATTAGGGCCTGGGCACTTATGGTGTGATGACCCTGTTGGAATTGCTCTGTTTATTATTATTATTATTATTAGAGCCCGAGTCCATATGGTGCAAAGATCCAATTGGAATTGCTCTGTTCCTTCTTCTGCTTCTACTTCTCTAAAATAAATCGCAATTTTAAGGCGTAAAAACATGCTCGAAAACTCATGAAACACAGCCCAGAAGTAGCAAAAATTTATGTCTGATGCCAAAATGGCTCGATAGCGTCACCTATAAACTTTCTAGAAAGTGTGCTATGTTTCACGTACATTTTTAAAAATTGGTATACAAATGGTCCACAATACACCAATATCTACAAATATTGTGTAATTTTTGCCATTTGCAGATGTATTGTATTTTACGTTGTATTATCTCCTAGAGATAGAGATTTAATCAGATCAACACCAGATTTGGTCAGCGTAATCTAATACTTTGTAATGTTAGTTTGCAAAAATCTAGAGTTTTCTTTAAAGGTTGTGTCTGTGGCGGCCTGACAAATTTCGATGTTTACCCATGAAAAAGAAAGTTGTTATAAGTCAGTCATGTAGTGTCTGATCTGCCCCAAACTTTACGTATTTAATAAGGCTCCAGACCTGAAGAGATCTACATGCCCTTATTCTGTTAAAGTCATAGTTCCACCTGCTAGCAACGTAAAGTGGCATGTTCTACTGAAACAAACTAGAGATTTAATGAGATCAACATTATAATTGGTCAGTCTAATCAAAAGTCCTTTGCGATGGTAAGAATTACGAAGATCAATAGTTTAAGGGTGTTCTGTGGTGGCTTGACAAATATTTTCAATGCTTCGCCATGGGAATACAAGTTGTTGAGCCACCTCTAGAGCCACCTAATTCTAGAGCCACCTCTTGCTGACAAAATACACCGCACTTTGTAAAACTCAAACAAATCATGTTCAATCTACAGCAAACTTTATATATTTGATAATAGTGCTTATGGCCTTATCTACATGCCAATATTCAGTTATAGTCATAGCACCAGCAGGTGGCAGCAGGGATTTTGGCACATACAAATGATTCTGACATATTACTCCTAGATTTATATTAAACATTAAAAAAAAAATTATACATTGAAGTGTAATATGTTTATGAAAAGAAGTCTCCAGTGTCACATCGAGTCATTTAAGCTTTGCTATTTCTCAGTAAAATGACAAGATGCGTTAACTGAATCAACTTGACACTCAGAGGGGACGGTGATAATTAAACATTATTATAAAGACTATGGCTCCGTCCGAACCACATTGGTAGCTACTACATTTGAGTTAGAACATACTTCCCAACTGTTTAAGTATGTTCTATATACACCATCACCACCACAACGACCACCTATACATTCAGGAAATTACCTGTTTTATATTCTTTCAGGTCGTGATTTAGGCAGCACCACCCTTCCAGGTTACCCTCCTCACGTTCCCCCAGCTGGCCAGAGCAGCTACTCAGCCCCGTCGCTTACAGGAATGGTGCCAGGTAATTTCCACTATTTCTTACTAAGCATTGGACAGCTTTTGGTAGTGGAAGTCAAACTTCTAATCTTACTTGCTTTAGCAGCTAAAAATAACCGACAGACCACTATAAGCCAAATGGAATGTTGTAGTGGAAATCTTAACGATTGTCATCGTATCAAATGCTAACAAGATCTAGCTTCTTTTTTTTATTGTCTTTATATACAAACAATCTGTTATCAGCTTTCTCTTTATCTCTCCTTTTCACCCCTGCTTTATTCCTGCCGAGGTCCCTGTGGGAGGTGCGCTTGTCTTTGCCATTTCCTGTCTGCCAGGTTGACAGCACTCCCAGGGGGTTCTGGGACGTTAAGGAGGGTGCGGGGTGGTGGGTGACGGACAGTTTAAAGGGGGGGGTTGGATTGAAGTTCTAAGCCAGGACGGAAGGGCCATTAGGCCCCAGTCTCACAGCTGTCCCCTCTCAACATCAGTAATTTGTTTTTAATGAGAATCATCGCTGACCCTTGACTAATTCATTCATCCATTCACCCGCGTGTTCTGTTCTTCTCCTCCAGCTTTGCTCATGGTTCCGCCTGCCGCCAACTTCACAGCCAACACACATTTACAAACCCGCAGAGATTTGGCCTGACACTCAGACATGGGATAAGTGCATTATATTTACAGCAACAGTGTCACCCTGCTGTCCGTCTGTGGCCTGACTTATTAAACACTCGAAAACTGGTCTTATTAAAAAGAAGACACACTTGTGGCCACTGAGAAGTGTGTCTTAGCCTAGGAAAAAAATGAGATGGAACAGGATTCACTTTTGGTTGTTTAGCTAAAGCTTAATTTCTGTGATAATCAATACTTAAGAGTAAAGGTTGACATTATTCAACATGGTAACCTAGGGTTGCATTAAACTCCATTATAAATTGAAGTCAACTAAGAAAGTGAAGTAAACTTCAGGACTGACCTGTTGGTACTGCTCAATTATGGAATCTAAGGGTTTATATTTCTGGCATTTGGAGACGCCCTTATCCAGAATTTCTAACATTATCTAATTTCATTATCCAACAGAGAGTTTGAGGGTAAAAAGTCTTTCTTAGTGGCCCTGCGGTGGCAGCTTGGTAAATGGTCTGGGAATTAAACCCATAATCTTAATCCCACGATCAGACTTCTGATCTGATCTATTCTTTCGAGTCTAACCAACACTCGACTATTGATAACTGCAATGCTAAAATAAGAATTAAACGAGGCCCCACTTTCTGACAGGGTTAATTGCGAGGATACATTTAAAAAACCTACTAACCCTGCTAAAGCTAACTTATAGACAGAATTTACAACACTCTTCTTTCTAGAAAAAAAATGATGACAGTTTTCAGTGTTTAATGCCTTTTACTTAGGTCCCATGTCTTAATTAATTGACATTGACTTGACTTCGGAGGAGGATATAAGGGCAAAAATTCTAACAATGTTAATAAAAATGCTGTAACTATTAGTTTAAGGGAAAAATCGATTACAGAACTCTCTGTGGATCTCTTTACTCTTCATCCTCTACTTTATTCCTCTGTGTATCGCTTTCACGTCTTTCTTTCTGTCTTGCTGTTGCTCTCTTCCAGCAGGGGGCTGACACGCGGTGGGAAGAGGGGGGCGCAAAAGCAGCCAGGCAGAACCGACAAAGCCTGAGATGGCGGGAGGAAGTAAAAGAAAAGGGAAAGCTTGTGGCAGTCAGTGAAGGGAGAGTGTTCCCTTGAGATGGAGAATGAGAGAGACTAAACTAGTGAAGCAACAGAGGAGAAAAACCATCGCAAATTGACACTTGCACCCGTTTGATAGTCGTGGAGTTTTACACACTCCCCCTTTCGGAATCTGTTGCTTGTGCTTGCTGTAAAGTCCTAATGTTCTCCTTTTGTGTTCCTGTGTGGCAGGGGGTGAGTTCTCGGGCAGTCCGTACTCCCACCCGCAGTACTCCACATACAATGAGTCGTGGAGGTTTGCCAACCCGAGCTTGCTGGGTAAACACACCACACACACTTTTTACCCCAGATGGTTGGAGTCCAGCACCTGATAAGTTGAATCAGGTGTGTTTGTACAGAATTTAAAAAAATCTAATTGCACTGGACTCTAACCAATCCCTACAAAACCATTGAATAATCCATATTCAGTTTTCATGTCACCAGATCCGCTCAGTTGCGAACTGGATCCTGACCAGAGAACCCTGGCGTAGTCCTGTATTGTAGTTTTCGCCGAATTTCCTATTCTGGTAGTTAAGGGTTGCGCTGGATCTAACACATTATTCTGGGCACACACAGAATAAGGCAGGTATACACCCTGGATAGGACCAGCCGATCCAGAGCAATAAAAATATTTAAATTAGAAATAGCCAGTCTGCCTACCAGAATGGAATGATAGAAGAAACTTGAGAACCCAGCCAAATAAATCAATCAACAGGGTTCTTTGGTCCAGATCTAGTGTGCAAGTCAGAGGATCCAGTTTGCAATTCCAGACTATTGGATCTGGCAACATGCAAATTGGATCTGGATTATTTAAAGGTTTTGTTGGGTCCCTACGACACTTTATGACTATGAGTATAGTCATGTCTCTGACCAGTGAATCTATACAAATGTAGTTCTTTGTTTTGTTTAGGTCTAGATAACCTTTACCAGCAAATTTTATGCAAACAAGTTCTCAGTTAAGGGAATATATCAACAGAATATTTTACAGAATTCTCAAATGACATATAAAAATTGTTGTTAGTTTGACCACATGGGCTGTCACTAATATCGGTTGTCACAATTTTTAAGTGTTGTAGCATTAGAAGCCTAACCCTGTATCACTTCTTACGAGATTGTGTGTGTTCTTTTTGCAGTGTTCCCGCAGGAGTACGGTTCTCTTTTAGGCTCAGAAAGAGCAGCTTCTTCAGGCCTTTTTCCCAGCCAGACCACACAACCCGGAGGTATGCCAAACACATGCACAAAGCGAATATGTAGACATTGTTTTATACCTTCTCAGTTAGGTAAAGTGACCCCAAACGTGCAAGAATGCATGTGTATGTGTGTCATATACGTGTCCTAATACTACTACAGAGCCTAGGGTATTTTTAATTTCTTTGCTGTGGGTAAGTATCAGACTAGGGTAATTTGACACGCTTCTACACACACATTCACCCAGAATTACACAGCTTAAATCATGTAAAATATTAGAGCTCTATCCATCCATTCATCCATCCATTTATCCATCCATTCATCCATCCATTCATCCATCCATCCATCCATCCATCGATCTTGTTTTTATCATCTGTTCTTTTTTTACTCCTCCTGTTCCTCCTTGAAATTGGTGCCTAATAGAGAAAAACTGGTATTTTTCTCAAGTCACTGTGATATTAAAGGCTTTTCATCTTCAAGCGGACTATCAGCACTCTATACCACCGCACACTTATTGAGACAGATGTGTGTCTTCACATCTGAAAATGGGGTCCGTGCTGTAAAGAATAATGACTTGCGAACTCAGTGACGATAGCATCATGAAGCGAGATTGCCGCTTTCTTGACACCACAGGCATCTTTAAACAACCTCTATAGTATCAGCACAGTTTTAGTGATGCATCTAAAGTATTTTTTCCAAAGTAAACATTAGCTTTAAAACAAGCATCGATAAGGCCTTCCAAAATCATATACTTCTCTTTTACACTATATAGCATTAAAACTTAAGTCTATGAGACGGATACTGTGCCTAAATTCTTTGTATGCAACAAACAGTAGGTGAAAAGTTTCCGGATGATTCCGGATAAAGTTTGTATACGATAGACTCTTTACTATTTCAAGAGCCCGCGGGAGAGACTACTCGTCACATTTTAAAATAGAAGAAAATGGCGATTTCAAGTGCTTAAATTAGCTTTAAGTACTTCCTCAAATTAAACATTGTTCCTTGTGGTTAAACTGCTCTGGTTTATTATTTTATCCATGCCATCACAAGACCATATCAACATAGCGGATATACAATGAAGTATGTCTGATATTTATTCATAATCATACTATACAGAAGTATGTTAACATTTACATCAGTCAGACGCCCTTACCCAGAGCGACTTATATTTATCTCTTCTTTATACGACTGAGCAATTAGGGGTTAAGGGCTTTGCTAGGGGTCCCAACAGTGGCAGCGGTAGGAATCGAACCCCGGTCCAACATTTTCAACCTCTAATTCATGTTCTAATTCAAAAGTAGTATCTACTTAAGTTTTATGTGATTTTGTATGCAACAACAATTCTGGTTAAAATATAGGTAAATTTCGGCCATTTGAAAGATGATAGTTACTATAGGAGATAATAATATAACACTGATATTCAAATGAGTTGCATTAACACTGTAAATATGCATTATATTTTATTCATCTCAGCTAAATAATGGACACTCGTTTTGCTCTTCAGGTTCTCCGTATTACTACGGCGCAGCCACGCGGGGTTCAGGACCTGCAGCCACTGCCACGGCCAGCGCATACGACCGCCACTGAGAGGAGAGAAAATGTAAAGAAGAAGTGAAGGGCAAAAGGAAAAAAGAGCTTCATGGAGTATAGAACATAGAATAAAAGAGAGAGCCAGAGAGAGGAAAGGAAGAGTGACTACATTATTTTTTTCACAATAATCAGTTTTTCCAGAACTTTTGCTTGGGCAGCCACACACACACACACATACACACACACAGCATAATCACCAATAGAACTGGGATTACTCCTAGAAATTCAGAGATTTGAACCCATCCCGCTAGCTAGAATCTACTTTTATCGTACCTTAACTGATGAAATGACGAGGTACACGATCACTGTAAGAAAAATGACAGAAGTCGTAATAATAATAATGTGTGTCAAAGTTGTATTACGCGAGCTGCACTAAGTCGTCCTAGATGATTTTATGGAGCAAGGAAAGTGCCTCCTCTCTTTCTGCGTGTAGATCAATGCTTTTTACTGGTGTAGACAATGTTCTGTACATTTGTCAGATTTAAAACTATTTATGAAGGAGACAGAGTAATATATATATTTAAAAAAAAATATGTGTTAAAGTTTACCGCGGACACAAGGTTCAATTCTGGCAGGAGACATTTTTTGTAACACAAAAGGACTGAATAAAATCTCTTTTTTAAGGTTGGGGTGGGGATTTGGGGGGGTCCATCAGCAGATCTCATAAACAATTACACATGTCTCGTGGACAGGTAGCATTATTTTTCCTAACACACAATTAACTAAAGGCAACCACAAGAAAAACCATCTTTATAGTTAGGACAGTCATCTTTATAGCCTGTGAGTAAGGAATGTTTCTCCTTTTTCACCAAAACAATAAAGTACATTTGTTTCCTCTGAGGTTGATGCAAGGTACTATATTCAGTTATGTAGCTTAGGTGCAAATCGATGCAGTTCCTTAAGCAAAAACAACCCCGATGACGAGCGTTTGCACCCTAAAAATCTTTATTTCGTCCGTAATTTTTTCTCCACTGGATAAGTGTTGAACCTCCCCAAAGACCCAATGCAAGACACGCTCTTCCTTCCTTCCTTCCTCTCTCTCTTATTTTCTCCAAGTGCTCAATCTTATATTCTGCACCAAGACAATGCATGAAACCGCGGTGAAGGCCTTATAGCGAACTCGAACGCGACTTGTACATAGTGCCATCATGAACCATAAACCGTCTCCTATCCGCCCTCTTTGCAAATGTACAATACAGCGATTGTTTACTGCCACGCCAGCTTTTCTGGATTATATCTAACATTAGATTCTAGTGGATGAAAAAAGCAACTTGTCCTTTATTTAGCTATCGTTCGTGCTGTGTGTTTCTGGATTTGTTTTATTTTCTTCACCTATTTTGGATACGCTGTGCATTTCCGAGTAGCTTTTTAATAAGTGGAGATCGCTGTAGATTTAGTAGTCATAAACACCAAAACTTTTGATGTGAAATGTGAAAAAAGAATATTATATCTATATAAATATATATACACACCATATATATGAAAAGACACTGATAGTTTTCACTTTTTTTATGTTCCCAACTGTAACGTAGCATTAGATATACCTTCGTTCGTAGACCTTAAGTTGCGTTACGCAACTCTAAAAAAATACCTTGATGCTGTTCGCCACAACGCTCCTGGCGATCTTTGAATCTTTTAGTCTGAGGCATTATGAACCTGAAATACACCAGCTGAAATCGAGGACAGTGCCTTTACTTTTTCTATCCAGTCATCACGAATGACCATGCGTCACTAAAATGCTAAGGTTGTAGGACCCTGCACCAATCAACAGATCCACCAGTGCCACTACGCAGACATGTGTTTCAGGCGTAAGGAAACAAATGTGGATCTTCGAATCAGAGAGACTAATTAATCAATCTCCGAACACACACCCATTAAACCAAACACACGAGGCCAAGTCTGTTACGAGTGAAAACGTGTACCGAGTTTTAACGCTGCGGTGTTTTCACAATAACGAGTACAACTTGTAGGTAGTAGTTTTGTTGACCTTTATATGGATGAACTCAGATGATCATTGAAATTTGACAATTCGTAATTCTAATGTTCTTGTGAATCGTTAAACCCAGAATCTTTTTCATTTAGCCATTTCAACAAGCAGTGGTGATGTTAGGATGTTGCCTGATATTGAAGGGTGTAACATTTTTTAGAAAAGGTACAATGTCATTTTCATTACATTTAGATTTCTGGCATTTGGCAGACGCTTTTATCCAGAGAGACTTACAGTTATCTCTTTCAGATTGCTGAGCAGCTAAAGGTTAAGTGTTTTTGCTCAGTGGCCTAGCAAGGGCAGCTTGGTGGTACTGGGAATTGAACGTACTATTTTTTTTCAATGACCAGTCCAACACCTTAACCACTGAGCTGCCCTACGAATTAGCGGATGCAAGACTGCGCTGTTAGGAAAAAAATCTGTGAGCCAAAATGTGTTATTTGGCGATGGTATATTTTACATTGCGGTTAGTTTTATAGGAATAAAATGGTTCAAACTTTGTCATTTTTAATTTCTAAAATTTGTTTAATGAAAATCGTTAAAAGATACAGTCAGAATGTAATGTTTTCTTAATGCATTACATGAGGAAAAAAAATTAAACTTGCAATATCTACTTGCAAATAGATACGCTTTACGCATTGACCAATCACAGAAAAAAGCTCCATTGCCTTAAACACATAATCTTTGCTTAAGAGCCGCCCCTTTTTTCTTCTGACTGTAAAAACATGCCCTTGCATTCGACCCTCACTGGTTAAACCAAGAGATACTCCCAAGGCTCCCATAGGCTATGAGGAGGATGACTGACAGCTCTGGTACAGCACAGTAACACAGGGTAGGCATTTACCGGTATAATTCCTGCCCTTTGCATTTGCAGTTGCTTTAAACCTGTACTGTATTCACACACTCGCGTAACCCTTTTGTCCTTAGGCGGGTCGCAATCACGCCACCCCTCCCCACGGCGATGCGCCAAACCTGCTGTGCTATCAAAAAACCATGACATCCACATTCCTGTTTTTTTTCCCACCACTTTTTTCCGAGCTCTAATCCTATCAGTCGTTCCTAGCTCACTCCTTTAGGATTAAACCCATAACATCTATCCCATCGATTGGATTCATTAATAACAACTATCCGTTATTGCTAAGGGGAAAAGAGATTTTGAAATATTTTTCACTTTTTTAATTTGTTTACCAGTTTCATACATTTCCCACAATCGGTACCCAAAGAGACCTGATGCTGTGGCGCCTGTTTGTATTTTTATCTGTACAGCTGTTTCATCTGTACGCTTTGCTCAAGCAAATCAGCTTGCAAAGCTTCATGCTTTTAATTTGACAGCAAAACGCCCAGGTAAACGCAACTCAATAGCAGCGTATGAAAGCCAACTACCCCTGCAATAGAATTGCCCAACATGCACGTGTTTCAGGGTGGAGTTCAACCATTCAAACCTTTTAACGAAAGTATATACAGTACCTGGAGTTCATTTACAGAAAATCCTTGCTAATCCTTTATGAGTTCGTAACAATTTGCAGATGCCATGCAGGACAACTAAAGTCTTACTTTCAACTATGTTACTTCCTGTTTTAACCATATAAATGCGTACAAGAAGGAATACGGTTTGTTAATCTTGGTTCGGACATCATTTGCTCAGATAAAGAGAGTAATTATTGGAACTGGTTTAACGTTGACTAGTACAATAACCCCAAAAAACACCACATTTTCCGATTAAATCGAACTGATTAATAGTATCCCACCTTACAGTATAGCCATTTTTAAAAACTAAAGCCTTCTTTACAATCCTAACCAAGTTAACTTCTACCCACTCGACCAACTCCTAACGTTCCCTAAAGAAAAAGACAAAAATCAACCTTACTGTGGCCTTTAGTGTACTAAAGTTCTGTTTGTAATTATTTCCTAATAGACCTTTTCCCTATTCCTGTGGGATTGATACCTTTTTTTTACCGATTTTTGGAAATAAACTTAAAAAAATGTACAAAAAGATTCAACGAGGCGATGCTCTGAATACACACCGAAAACATGCCAATCGGTTCAAATCGAGAAAGGAACACACACACGTATCTGTAGTGTCCACCAAAGTTAGAGAGACTCATTAAAAACAGACGAGATAAAAAGAAAAATGACATCCCATCAAAAAACGGAGAAATTTGAAACTATGAATTGCTTCTTTAAGAAATGTGTATGTTTTTTATTGAATTTTCTAGTAGATACGAACAAACCTTGATGTTTTTCCCTCTGCGTGCTGTGTCGTCTTAATATTTGAATGTATTTACTGCGGTACAAAATTTGCCAAAGATACCATACCACCTGTATTCAGCGTTCTTTTTCTTTATCTTTTATAAGTTCAGTCTTCTCAAGTCAACTCAAAAACTGGAAATAATTGTTAATGAAACTTAATTATGTTTTTTTTTTTTTTTTTTTTTTTAAACATTACGCTAACATCATAACTCAGAGTTTCAGGGTTTTGTTAAGTTTGAACTGTTTATTCAAATTATCTGGCATTTGTCCTAACCCCTGAAATCAGTCCAGGGTAAATAGGCTACTAAGTGTACGTGCAGACGAGTGACTGTTGTTTGTGCATTATTGATTTATGTACCTGTAATGTGAAATGAAAAAGTAATTATTTGTAAATATTTGACATAATTTTATTGGTTCATCAAAATAAAGGTAATTTTTTAAGTTCAAACGTGTTTCTTGTAAAGTTTTTCACTAGTAATATGACGACACTGTCTAATTTAGTTTGATTTAGGGCCGTCTCTCCGCATGGGCAGGGCTGGGCTGAGCCCACCCAAACACCTTTTTTTGCCCACCCAATCAAAATTTGGTAAATACAGCGGTGTACGAATACGTTTTTATTTGTGATAATACTTTTTTTTGTATTTGTGATTTGAAAAAGCGGTCTAAGGTGGGCTCTGCGTTAAGGAGTATGAAGAAGAGGTGTAGAAAGCCCGGACCAATCACAGCACAAAACCAAACAGTTTCACGTTTTTGATTGGCTTGTAAGTATGTTTGTGCTTATTAGTCCAGTCATTAGCCATTCTGAACATTAAAAAATTAAAATATATTCGTGTTTATATTGATTTAATATGATATCTAACCAACCCCAAGCAAGAATATTAGTACAACAATTTTTTTTCTCTTCTATCATTTAATTAGTTGAAGTTTACAGAGAATCCATCTCCTTAACCCCACCCCCCAAAAATGCCCACCTGGGATATCTGTCTGCCCATCCATTTATGGTTGGCAAAAACCGGGCCTGGTTTGAATTTAACTGCATGGCAACCAAGTGGACTGATAATAAGGGATGCTTTAATTACAATAAAAAACGATTGGGAAAACTCATAAAATACTCAACGACGGAATTTAAAACTTACTAAACTAATAAATGTTTAGTAGAATAAATATTTACGTTTTACAGTTTCTGAATTAAAAAAAAAATTCTGAAATTTATATACTGCTATTCAAACATTTAATTTCAAATGATTCAGTGATTTTCTACAATTATATATCGTTCACTGGTTCACTGAATTAATGGCAAATGAATCATTTATTTTCTCAATTTATGAAATACGATTCACTAATGTAACATGGCAAATCCACAAAATTAATTCATGAAAATGTATGATTCACCGAATCAGCAAATGCACAGAATATGATTCATTGATTCACCATTGATTCAGCAAATCCAAAGAATATGATCAATTAAGTCTCTTTATCCAAATCAATAAAAGTTCATCATTTATCAAATGAAATTATTGTCAAATAATTCCAATATTAGTTATTAATTATTTTAAATACTTATATAAATATTAGTACATACCAGGATACTTTTAGGTTATCTAGGATTAAGTAAAAGTAGAAGAAATTTGTTCTTTAAAGATCTCTGACACTAGCAAGCGTGAGCTCCTAAAACCCAGGGCTAATTAGAAAAATCATTTCAAAGCCCAAATTCTCCACGGTTTCGCAAGTCCATGGCTAGTTTGTACGTGACCTAAGGGAAAGCAAAGTCGAGTATGGATTCGATTGTCCCCCTGTGCTGGGAGAATGGAGCCTGCCCACCCTGCTTATTTGGCTGGTGGCCCAGTCCACAGGAGGCCAGAACAGGGGGGTGATAATGGGGCACAAGCAGTGAAACACTGACAACACGACACTCACACGTGGAAAACAGCTTCGGCCCAGCTGGATACAACGCCGCAATGGGCTAGGATTTGGGCATTTGCCCGGACTACCAACACACACACACACACACGGCTTTGGGTCAGTGCCCGTTTTCTTAGTGACACTAGCAGCAGAAATTCCCATGCTTGGGTGCTTGCCCAGTTTGGAGACAGTGGCAAACTGTGATTGCCGTACACTTTGGGTCTTGGCCAAAACTCATGATGAGAAAGTGCTCTGCAGGGATTGGGTCGGTGTGTGTGTGTTTCAGGCTTTTTAGTTTGAATACGTAGCACTTTTATAAACTCTTTAGTGGGAAAGTAACCCACACATAAGTGGACCCTATAAGAAATTTATTTCTATCTCTATTTCCTAAGATGTATAAAAGTGTATTGGTGTTTCCAGAACCTTTTTAACGGAATGCCTGCGTGACTTGCGTCTAGATAAGGCAGAACACAAGTGTGTAAACCTGTGTGTGGTATTTCTTAGGGACACCCAGAGCATCAACTGGCCACATTATACTTTAGAATAATTTATAATTAACCTGAAAAACAGGAAAACAAACAAGGTCCAAACCAGGGATACAAAGGACATGGAACATGGGAAATTATGGATCAAAAGAAATGGCTACACATGCAACAGGTGAACGCATAAGGATACCCGAGGAGGATCTGGAGTAATGAAAGAATATGAAGTAAACCAGGTTCAAGTGGAAGAGATCAAGTGGATTAAATGATCTACAGAAAATACAGATAATGCAGTTTTCTGGAAAAGTCCAGATTTTTTATAATTTATATAATTAAATTATATTATATATATATATATATATATATATATATATATATATAATATATCAAATTTAGACATCAAAGGAAATTATATTCAATTATATTAATGATCTGGGAGTAGAAAAAATATCCCCTTAACTGATTGACTTGTCTTTTAAGACTGCAGTCTTAAACACTCTTCTGGGAGATTCCTGTATTTGTCAGTCTACCATCACAAGCAAATGATCTGCTCGATAAAACACATAAATGTATTTTGTACCCCCCCCCCCCCATACTAAAAAAAATCATTTGTTATTTTTAAAACTTCTAGATGTCATAGAGTTACTCCGTGGACTAAAATAAATCATCCAAGTTGGACAAATTGCCCCCTTCCTTTATTAAACTCGCTCTTCAAGCCTGATTAGATAAATAATTAAGACATTTCCATTTTTCTTGTCTGTTTTATTTGCACTCGCTCGGCACAAGGAGAAAGGGAGCAGAAGGGAGAGCCATTAGAAGGACAGGAAGCCGTGCAAATTAACGTCACTCACCGAGTGTGTGTGCACTAAACGGGTGCTGGGTGTAATAGGGAAGTAAATGCAGAAGTCTTATTAAGACAGGGCTGCATGTTCAGGTGCACACACATACACACACACACAACAGTACACATACAAGACAGTATAATTTTTCTGAGAACTACATGTTGGGTGTAGTATCTTCACCCTTACCTCCTGATTATAAAAAGGAGTCTCTCTCTCTCTCTCACACACACACATACACACACAAGGGCAAAAGGTGAACCGCTTCCCCAGAACTTCTTGCTTTAATTAAGTAGAAGTTTTAGGTTTTAAACCTTTAAGTTAAAAATTAGGGTTTTTTTATAGCTAAACTTGAAGGCATTTTATTGAAAATAACTGAAATTTTCACTTTTCTTCATTTATATTAGCAAAGGAATGAATGACCAAGTTAACAAATCAATAGATATCTACACTAGACACACTCAAATCCAAAATTCCCTACAGTTACTTTACCAAACTGCTAAGGTAATTAATAACAAACAGGGTGAGCTCATGTGATTATTTAATTAATCACAAAGATCAGGGTTAGCCCAAGCCGTTAGGGCCCTAAGCAAAATTTTATTTAGGGGTCCAGCGGTGCCGCCAATATGACTAATTATTGTCAATCCTGATTTTTTTAAATTTAATATTGCATTTTTTATATAATTACTATTGTCTATTGACATAATCTACATACAAAAAAACGATCTGGCCATTTCATGCACTCTTGGGTGGCCCCATGATTTCCATGAAAGCCCTAAGCAGTCCTTTAGTTCGCTTAGGTCTTGGGCCGGCTCTGAAAAAGCTACACTAAAGATGGGTTCAATGGGTTGTATCGCCAGCTAGATCATTATTTTGCTAGTAACACGTGAGTTAAGTAAAAACAGACTTTAGGAAACCAGTTTATTATTTTTGGAGCATTTTGCCTTTTTTTATAGGACAGACAGAGATGATAGAGAGTGAGGGGTGAGACCGGAAAAAAGACTCGAGTCAGCATATAACCCGGGTTTTTTCAGATGAATAAGCACTCATTTTTGTTCTTCATTCTTTGCAGAATCATTAATTTTGACATATTTATACACCGCAGAGTAAGACATTCTATCGCTGCTGCCGGTGTCTTTGTGCACTAAGGGTTCTGTCAATGACATCACGAAGCAGTATCTGTCTTTGGTATCTTTGGTGTTTTTATGAGTATGAGTACGAGTACATAAGCTCAGTATCGGGCTCGATACTGATACTAGTATTTGTATCAGTGCATCCCAAAAAAATAGGAAACTATTCGGTTTACTAAGATAGGTGGACAGATTACTAGATAGACAGAAATTGACCTTGATCTTAATTAGCAACGTCGGTAATTTTTAATAAAACTCACTTGTCCTGTACACCATTACGTTGCTAATATATTTGTTGAAAACATTTTGTTCTCTAACATGTTGATCTTCTTAACGCTCACTGCTCAATACTTTTTTAAATATGACACAACCCCTCACAGAGCTAGCTGAGGCCCCCTAGTGGGACCCCACTGATAGGAACCGCTGATGTAAGGTATACAAGCAGGATAGTCTGATAGAGCAACTGTGTTTGATAAGGTCTAAGACAATTGTCTACAATACAAATATTGTCCATTCAATAGCCCCATCATGTTACTCTTTAAATCTTTTGCAATATGTCTTTCAGTAAAAATAGTTCTGTACATCAAAAAAACCTGCTGTCTTCTTTTAAATGTTGGTTTGTGGAAATCTGTTATTTGCCACAAAAGAATATCTGGAACTTCTGTTATTCTCCTTTTGTAACTGTTTTGTCCACTAGTTATGGAAAGCATGAGGCAGCTTTGTTTTCATCCCAGTGGACCTCTAAATGCTTTATATTTTTCACTTCTTCAACAAAGCTAAATCACCTACGAGATCTAAAAACGTGTGTATTTTTAAAACATTTTATTTTACTTATCTGTGTTTCAGCATTGCATAAAGTTTCTTGTTTTTGTTTTTTACCACAGCACTTGCTCTTATATATGCAGAATAGCCAAAAGATGTTCGAATTCTTTTTCTCGTTTTTCCCCATTTTCTTGTCTCATAACCGCCACTCACGGGGGCACGAGAGAGAAGAAAAATGAGAAAGGTGAGCTGACAAGCAAAAGACCCTCTGATCCAGCTGTCTGACCCCCTCCTTCTCTCACACTCCTTCGCTCCCTCTCTCTGGGTCTCCCAGTGGATTTGTCCTTCTGGTCGAGTTCATGATGAATGGACCTGTCGAAAGAAACTCATCCCAGAGACCCAATTAGAGAGAGACAGAAAGAAAGAGAGAGAGAGTCTGAGAGAGAAAGAGACAAAGTGGATAGAGAGATGGAATTTAAAAAGCTAGAAAGCTAACTATGAGAGCTTACCCGATCGAGCAAGCGGTTCACTGGACAAACCTCTGTGTGATCCTCTAAATAGTAATCACGCTACAGTGTATAAAGCATTGATTAAGACAAAACCACAGTAGACATATACTGTATATACAAGTCAACATAAATGCCTCCCCATCATCAGTGGTGGAAATGTCCCAAACCACATGTACTCAATATTGTTTACGTGTTTCAAGACATCAGACGCATTAACAAGATATGTCTCACCCTATATTACCAATTATAAGTGGCCATGGCTATACATTTCACATTTGAAACACAGCCATGAACATGTCCCATGTCCCAGTGTCACATTACAAATGTCCCAGCACGTTGGACGTGTCCCCATGTAAACACAGCCATGAACATGTCAGCATGTCTTTATTACTTTGCTGTGATTGGGTCCCAAACCATGCCGTAATTACTATATAGTCTACATAAACACTGTCATAACCATTTTACCATTCTCTTGTTAGTTCACTGGCCCAAACCCTAACATATTCACTATGCAGCCCACATAAACACCATTGCCAACGTCTCACTGTTCTGCAGCTTCGTTCACACTATTTACGAGACAAATCTATGTGCTCTCTAACGTCGCTTATATAGTGAATAAATCATGGATTGAGACCATGTCCATCATGCTCTTGTGTGAATCAGTCCCCAGCGAGTTTATCGGCACCTGGCGAACAAAGTTTGCGTGCTGTTCTTCTCATTATCAATGTAGATGTGGCAAAATCGTGTGTGTGTTGGTGTATCATAAAGATTTATTGCATGGAGTCTACTCATTATCATGAAGACTGGACTGACTCACTCATGCAGAGAATTAAAATCTCTAATTGTGCTGTCACCCTCTCGCCTGTTCTCTCTCTCTCTCTGTGCCTCTCTATTTCTGTTATTCATTTTCATGTCTCATTTCTCTTCCCATCTCAACTTTGCCGTTTCCCTCCGTTTTAGGTGTCTCCTTTTTTCTCCTTTCAGCTCAGAGACCTGACTTCACGGTGATCTGTGAGGGACAAATCAGATTTAGGCTCATTCTGATTGCTGTGTTGTAGCGACAAAAGGATGGATGATGTTTTAATGGAGATTTTTCCAATTCTGTGCAAATGAACCAGAGGTTAGAATATTGATACGCTTTCATAAAAAATATTGTGACAGTTAGCTGATCGATTTTTACTCAGCCAGAGTGTCTTTAAATATCATTGTATATTTTATTACGATTTAATTTGTATTTATGCCTTCAAACGCTAAATTATTTTATCTTTCGTTATTGCTGTACAGATAAATGGGCAGTAATTTTAGGTTGAAATATGACAATAGTGACAAACAGCCGTTTCTTTGCGATAAACAAACATCTTCCATACCTGCTTATTCTTTAATTTGGGTTCACGGGGATCTGCTGAAGCCTATCCCGGCCGTCTCTGAAGGGGCAAAAAGGCAGGAGAGGTACACCCTGGACAGGTCTTCAGTCCATTACAGCGCCACACACACACACCCACTCACTACTATAGGCAATTAAGAATTACCAATCAACCCTAACATACCCGTTTTTGGATTGTGGGAGGAAACTGGGGTACCCGTAAGTTTTATTTTTAAAATACAGGTATGATGTTCCACCTCTTTGCAGCACATTACCGTACAGTATATGTTAAGTTGATTGGTGATTCTGAATTGCCCATAGGAGTGAGTCCCTCTGATGGACTGTCCAGGATGTACCCCTGCCTTTCACCCAATGATAGACCTCAGCAGATCCCCAGGACCAAATCAGAAATAAGTGGGTACAAACAATAAATGAATGAACCAAACTATTTTAATAAATATTAGATAGTAAAAATCTTTTCCTTTTTCACAGTGGAGCTGAGGTGAGGAGGATAAAACAACCAATCTGTATCTACTCTCTATCTCTCTTGTGCTCTCTCTCTCTCTCTCTCTTTCTCTCTCTCTTTCACTGCCTCTCTCGTAGACCTGTCAGGAACATTACAGCTTAAACCCACAGGGTTAAGGACCTAAGCCCTTTCTCTCTGAGCTCTCTTTGTGTGTGTGTCCTGCTCAGGATGACAGACCACTGATAAACACACACACAGACACAAACACAGTGCGAGAAATCCCACTTGTAAACAGGGAACAAACACACCAATATTACAAAAGCTCGGCGGAAATTGAGCGGCATCTGGGAAAACGCCTTCAATTCACCTCTGAACAGAATGCTTCTCCAGCCTATCTAAGATCGCTCCAATTTCAGTGTGTGTGTGTATATGTGTGTGTGAAAGAGGACACAGAAAGGTGTTTCTCTAAAATAAAATCTGTAAGCTAATTCAACGTATTCAATATTATACAGAATAAACTTTATTAAGTAAATTTCATTATACAAGCCGTGTAATCTGTGTTTTAATATAGTGTCCAAAGTGGACGTGTCCCATAGCTTTTTTACTATGTAGTCCAGACTAGCACTAGTACAAATATCTCAGTGTTATAAGAGTGTCCCTGCATATTTACTATCCTGGCTAGATATATATTTAGTCTTAAATATCTGACCATAAATGTGGGTGCGTCCCAAAACACAACAATACAGACAAACACCAGGGCTGCAAATCACATACGTCCTTACTATAGAGTATGCGAGGCGAGAAGTAAGTCCATGAGTCATATTCGAAATCTGGTGGAAAGTATTTTTTTTTCATACTGATTGATAGCGATATATATTTTAGAATAAAAATTGTTAAAACTACCATCAATGAGTAACGCCACAAAAATTATAGGGTTTAATTATTTGTAAATGCTGTTATTCTGTCACATACTTTTTTACAGCACAGTGAAATTCTTTTTTTGCATATCCCATCTTAGTAAGTTGGGGTCAGAGTGCAGGGTCAGCTATGATACAGCGCCTCTGGAGCAGGAAGGGTTATGGGTCTTGCTTAAGGACCCAACAGTGGTTGGTTTGCTGGTGGTGGTTTCCCCAGGAACCCAGGTATTTCTGGTCTTCAGATTAACTTCAGGTGGTGGTGGGACTTGAACCCAGATTAGCAACTCAGCGCCTTAGCCACCAATGCCCGTCATTCTTCGAATTTATTGACATCTAATGTCTGGACAACATATTTTACTGAATTTAATTGTTTGAATCCTTTACCGAGTTAGTATATGATTTTTGTTTTGTAAATGCATGTTTGACTGTTAAAGGTTTGATAAAGACACTCCCCCACCCCCAAAACCTGATTTCACCCAAGGTTTCTTTTGCCATTTTGTCACCAATGGAGTTTTGGTTCCTTGCCGCTGTCGTCTCTGGCTTGCTTAGTTGGGGACTCTTAATTTACAGATAAGAGTTAAACTAAACTAAGTGTTTTGAGTAAGTGGTATAAGACCACAGAAACAAAGTAAAAAACTCTCCCAACCCATCTACTGTATTTGAGTTACATAGACACGTCATATAATAATTTACAGGACCAAACTTTTTTTTACAATAAAAGCCACATTAACACCATCACCAGTCCAATATGGACATGTCTCAAACCTCATACTGTCTGCTGTCTTATATTTAGTTCTGAATGCTTGACACTTTAAACTGCTGAACATTTGGTTCAACACCATTCCATCGCCCAGCTGATCTTTTCCCCCTCTTTTTCAACATGAAAGGTCACTTTGTGTCAGGGTAAAGCTCTTCATTTGCTCCTCAGCCACTGGAACCCAAACGAACATGCAACACGGCCGCGCGCTAACGAAACGAAACGGAGCGGTGAGTAATTTATTCTGTCACTAACGCCAACGACTTTCTTTAAGCCTACATCCCCATTAGCTCTGTGTGTGTGTGTGTGTGTGTGTGCGTGTGTGGTTTTTTTTGTGTAAGAAGAAAAAGAGGTTACACACTCCAGGAATTTTTAGTTCGATCTCTTAATAACCCCGGCTCTGGTAAAACACAGAGGAATTGTGACGCTAAAGATATAACGAAATGATGCTAAAACAAAGAAGAGGGATTTGAGTTGTAGATTGTCAATGCCCTGTCTGGTTATTATAGGATGTCCTTTTAGCATAGGGACCTGACGCACGGCGACAAAATTAATACTAAAAAATTTAAGTGAGATTTACACACATGAGGCGGAGTGTTGTAACTGAGGTGTGCAATTCTAATCTTAAACTTAAGCCTAGTCCTGTAGTGTGTGTACCTTTGGGTTTTAATCGAAGATGTTGTTTATCTCTCATTATGTAGAAATATTCATAAATGATAAACAAATTGTTGATAGTTGATAGTCAACAAAACACTTCATGATTTACTATCTTGTGACTTTTTATATTTTATGTTAATCTCCTATGACGCAAAACATATAAAAAAACATAAACTGATTTGATTAGGATAGTTTATACAGCACAGTATTGCCAGTATGCCAGATTTTTCCTCAATTCTGACCATCTTTACGAACATTTATAAACATTTACATTTCTAACATTTGGTAGACCACCCTTATCGAGAGCGACTTTTGCACAATAGTCTTTGCTGCTGTTACTTACCTACTTGCACATCATCACTAATCTGGTCGGCGATTTATTGATTTGTTTTGTGTTGTGTATTTGCACTGTTGTCCTGCACAGGTTGCACACATGCACTTTATGTTGCTAAGACACTCATTCTATAGTCTTTAGCACTATAATGTTCTACTGTTAAGTATTTTTTGTTGTTTTGTGTAATTTTGGGTTGTTTTGTGTAGCACTATGATCCTAGAGAAAAGTTTCATGTCACTGTGTATTGCATCTGCTATAAAATGACAATAAAGTTTTTGATTAGGTTTTTTTTTATCTAGCTGAGTAGTTGAGGGTTAAGGGCCTTGCTCAGAGGCCAAGCAGTGACAGTTTGGTAGTCCTGGAAATTAAACCATCACTCAAAATCTAGCAATTTAAGGTGTCCACCTGATGAATTTTTTTAATCCAAAGAGGGACATCAAAAATTCAACTTGAGCAACTATATACCCTGACATAAATACAACTTATGATCCTGTGTCTTTAAACAATGAGTTAAACTTTATCTACATACATAAATTTAGTAGAATAAAATGACCGGAACATTTTTAGAACATGATCACTAACACAATGTGCTTATAAGTCGTAGTTTAGGCGTTGGACTGGTATTTATCAGATTAGGGTGTGGTTCCTAGTACCACCAAGTTCCCAATGTTGG
The DNA here is from genome assembly GCA_005784505.1 of Bagarius yarrelli. Taxonomy (NCBI): domain Eukaryota; kingdom Metazoa; phylum Chordata; class Actinopteri; order Siluriformes; family Sisoridae; genus Bagarius; species Bagarius yarrelli. The sequence continues at coordinate 2,316,933 of VCAZ01000062.1, forward strand.
GCCCCTGAGCCCCTGAGTTGTATTAGATAGAACTGTAAGTTGCTCTGGATAAGAACGTCTGCCAAATGCCGTCCTAAAAAAATAAAAGCGCAAATCTTCACACGATTGCCATAAAACTTTGTAATCTCTGCCTTTACAGTCAATTTCTTTTATAAAATTAAGTAGGTGGGGGATTGATTGGTAATAAGAGAAAAAATTCTGGTTTTCCAAGATGGTCTCTCATGGTCACTTGTATGTCAATGTTATGTTCATGTTCACATTCTACAGTCTGGGTGAGAAGATCGGACTCCAAACATGTCTACACTGATGGAGGTCCACATTCTGTCCTCATCCATGGACTAAAAACCTAGCGATGATCACTATTACACCAGCGAAACAATGGGCTATTGCGCTATTACACATACCCTTACATTTGTCCTAATGTGCAGAGCGACGACAAGTCTAAATGAGGATAAAAGACGCAAGATCAGTTCAAACGACAGGGTGAGGGGGATGGAACAGGAAGGGAAGGAAAGGTAAAAAGGACAGACGGGAGATATGACAGCTAGCGTCTGTTCCCACAGCTGGCTCTGGGCCCTCCCTCCTTTTTAAAAGCTCAGCAGGAGTCATTACCAGTAGGGGGGTGAGTTCACCCCCTATATTACCACTTCGGACCCCTATTAACCGCCCCCCCTCCCCATGACACACACACTTCTACCTCATCCTGCGCTAAGTGTGTCAGTCCTCCAATCTGTCATTATAATGGCCGTTGTTATGCTGATATGCACAGTAGGAATGACACACAGCCCAATCACACTTCAATCACTGTGTGTGTGTGTGTATTTATGTTTTGCAACTAGACGAGTCCAGCTCATGACTTAGGGTTAGTGAAGATCTCAACAACAAGCAGGAGATGATATTGGTATCACTGTGCTTTTGATTTCTCACTTTTGATTGGTCGAAATAATTTGATTTATTTATTATAACAGCCCTAACGGTTGTTTTGGCTATAGTTAAACACAACTTATTAACTAAACCGACAGCAATCGCAAACAGTTTGTGTCAAGTGTAACTTCCTAATCTAAGAAAAATGTTAAAAGACTTGACAAACCAGTTTTGTTGTTTTACATCACCAGTCATAATGAACCACCTAAATTTCAGCTTACAGTATAATTAGCCTCATTTAAAGCTTATATATTATATTATTTATATTTTATCTTTAATTTTGAGGAAAACACTGACATTCCTAATCGTCTTATTTTCACTGAATTTTAGGCTTCATTTTGCATAGAAATCGCTCTATAGTAACTGTTACATCGGTTATACTCATAATGTAAAGCCAGAAGTTTTGTAAAAACCAGACAGAACTATTAGGGATGTCAAGCTTAATGACTCAGTGGCAATACTCTGATAAATATAACTAAAAACGTCTACATTTTTAGACGTATTTAGTACTTTTTTGCTAATATTTCAACATATCTCAGAAAAATGTTGACTGTTTTTAAATGAATATATAATACACTCTTTATGCCTTCACATTATGTGTAAATCATTGGCCTCTATCGAAGCCAGGCTTATACGGTGCGATTTTAGCCACCGTATGGTTGTCTGAGACAAATACTGAAATCCGAAAGGATTCCTATAATCCTACGCCAAAATCTGTTGTCTTGGATGGCTAGTTTGACATAGTCACCGGCAGTCGATTATCAGCCGCTGCGATCAGTTTTTGCTATTGATGAACAGCAGTGTTAGAAGATTCTAGACACACGTGCAGTGTGACTTCTCCAAAGATGATCATCGAACCATAAACCAACAAGAGTGCCGAACCTATAAAAAAGGAGCGTCGAACCTGATGACGCAATTAGTGCAACTTCAGATCACTGGGGAAGAATGTCAAAAAGTGTCCGGTGGAGAGTACAGCGAAAAATACAACTTATTAAAGCATGTCGAGCAAAAGTACTGCTACAGGTTTTGTTAGATTGATTTTGCTAGCTACCATTTAGCACAATAACGCGGGTCAGGGAACATGTCACGAATTGATGATGTAAAACTCTGCACAATCTTTCTGTGTGCGTTTTGACTGTTGTACAGTCTGATATTATGACATCTGACTTTCTACAGCATGACATAGAGATCATATTCGTACAGTCTGACAAACAACAATGGCAATTAATCGTATTCAAACAAAAATGATTTAAAAATCACACAGTTTAAGACCAGCTGTGGCTACAGAAGTTAGTTAATATAGTGAAAAGTGTAATCAATCACACAGTCTCACAATTTAGACTTATTAGATCAGTTTTATGAGGGAAATATTGACATTTCTAATAGTTCTGACAGAATATTTGCATTTACATTGCGTGTATAAAAAATACAAACAGTAACATGCCATGTTTTAAACTGTTAGCCATGGTTAACATACCTTAATAAACCGGTGTCAATATTCTGTTAAATAATTAAAGAACCTTTAATTTTTTACTTAGTTGACTAACATATGTTGACATTTGTGTCCCTCTTTCATTCTTTATGCCTTTACATAATTAAACTGTAGCTTACTAAATCTTTAGTTTCAATTAACAGCTAGCTACAATCTCACTGTCAATACTGTGCTGAGACGAATGTCAAATCGAAGACCCAAACCATTCTTTCTATATCTGAGGGAAATGAAGACATGCCTAACAAAATTGTCTCCTTTTACAAGATTTCTTACTACACAGTATGAGAAATAATAAAAAAAATATATATATAATAAACAGAAAAAGTGTTAATAGCCCTGTATTTGTTTAACATGTCATGCGGTATTTAGGGAATTTTTTCCTTTATGTGAAATATTAGCAAACTCTTGAAAAAGAACAACTGGCACTGCCTTATGACACATATGTTCTATATGTGGCACCCAGGGGACATAGAAATGACCCTCTTATTAGCTTGCTCATACACGCAATAATAATTTTTTGTGTGTTTTAAAGAATACTGATTATAAACTGTCTTACTGACTGACCTTTATATCAATTTATGCTTTCATATTATTTACAAATGTCTTAGCATTTACATGCTAGCTAATTAAACTATTAGACTCAGTTAACAGCTAGCTAAAACACTTTTAAGTCATAATTTTGACTTAACCACTAGAAAAGATCTTTAGCAACACTTTACCCATGGAAAATAGTATCCATAATCCTGAAATCATTGTGCTCACAACATTTACTAGTCCAAAAAGATGTATATTGTTTTCAATCCACCTCAAAACACAGTTTCATGTAAACACTGATAAAGCATATTTTAATATTATAAAACTAGACTGTAGACAGACATAAAAACAGGACATAAACATAAAACAGTAAAAACACAAACATAAAACAAAACCCAACAAGATGAGAAGTTCCACCACAAGACAACGAAGATTAGCAGAATAACACCTTAATGCTTAAAATGTAAGCTCAAGTATGTTGACTATTAAAAGCGGCTCAGCGTGATGCTGGAAAGCCGTTCTATACAAAAAATAAACTGTGCAAGTTATTGCTGTCCATTTTAATTGTTTTTCTTGTAAACTAAACACTTAATCTGGACAAATAAAGGACGACGCGGATTAGAGATCAGAAATAAGACATCAAGTGATACACAGACGTGCAGGCACTTCCACAAAACAGGAGATGATGTGGCTGGATCAGATACTGCAGGTAGACAAGATGTCTTCCACCAGGTGTTTGTAGACCCAGGCGTCTCCTTTGAGCCTCTGCCGCCGGATTCCCACCACCTCGGGCTTCTGCAGAAGACACACCTCCAACTCGAACTGCATCGTCACCTTACCAAAGTCTGACTGCGTGCAACACTTGAGAGTGTAACTGAGTGACAGACAAAAAAAAGTTGATATTCTGTTTATGATGAATGGAAAATAATACAGCAGGACAGGAACTTTTATTTTTTAATCGGTTCATGCCAACACCAAAATTTAGTCCTAATGGCTGACTTACCCTTTCTGCACATAGTCCACGTTCTTCTCTGGTAAAACTCTCAGGATGTGATTCAGCACATGGTCTGCATTATTCTGGCTGGTCAACGTTACATTGTACTGCGCCTAAATAATCAGCACAGATTTTAGACAGAGGGAATGTAATGAATAAACTGATTGATCGTTCAGCAGAAGGGAAAACAAGAAGAGGGAAAGGTAGAGCAGGCGGAAGGAAGAAAAAAAAAAAACGAAAGTGGAGTAGAATTAAAGGGGGGAAAAAAATAAAATAAAAACACAAATATTTAAATTGTGGAAAAAAAGAACAAAGAGCAGAACCAACAGAAGAAAGAGAGAAGAGGAAGAAATTAAGATTAAGAGATTAAGAAAAGGCAAACTGATAATCAGACAAAAAGAAAAACGGGCATGAGCATGAGTAACAAAAGTAAAGCGAGGGTAAAAAGCAAAGGAGAGCAAATGAGTGGATGAAAAGAAAGATGGGAAAGGTGCAAAAAGGGAAAGAAAGCAAAAAAGAGAATAAAGAATTTTGAGAGAGAAACAAACAGTGGAGATAAAGTAAAAGATTTGTGAAACAAGAAAAAGAACAAGGGAAATGGGAGTGGAATGGGGGAAAAAACAGACAGGATAGAAGAAGAATGCAAGTAAAACCCAATAGGGAGTAATGCAGCACACTGGTAGAACAAGAAGGACATGATGGGAAAAGAGGAAGAATAAAAGAAAAAGGAACGTGTCCACACTTTTATCCTGCGCGGTCCATCCCTCTGATTCTTCCTCTTGCTTGGCGTGAGCATAGTGATGACTTTGTCCAGGCCACGCTCCAAACTGCCAAACACTTTTCCTGCCTTCCGCTTCTGTCCGCTGTCCACTTGACATCCAGCCAAGTCCAGAGAGCGAGACCTGGTGAAGGACATTTCCTCTCAGTCTTTTATTTTTATTTTTCGGTGTGTCGTAAATGCTTTCAACTAGCTTCATTCAGCTCTTAATAAATGTTCTTCCTTTCGTTTCCTATTTTCGTTATTCTCCTTTCTCTCTCTCTCTTTTCCTATTAGCTTTCCTCTCTTTCCCTACTTATTAACTTTTCCAAATATTCTGTTCTGTCCTCTTTTTTCCCCATTTGTTTTTATTCGAAGAATTTTTCCTACATCCGGTTTTCTTTCCTTTCTCATTAACATTTGCACATCACAATCTTTTAGTTTGCAGATTTCTTTTCCACTACCAACGAAGATTTTTTATATTCTTCTTCACCTCTTTTTTCAGATCTTTTTATTTTCCAAGTCCTTTAATTTAATTTTTTTCTTCTTCTACAGTATCTATTTTTAGTACTTTCAGTTTTTTCTTGTTATCGTTGTCTTCATCCTTCCTTTCTGCCTCTTTTAAACTTAATTTCTCAAATAATAGACTTTCCCTTTCTTATTTTACCTTCTTTCGGGGCTGAAGACAAGAACCTCCTTTCCTCCCTGCTGCTGTTCTCCAGTCTTTTGGCCCACCACATCTACACACACACACAGAGGATGAACATGTGTCACTACATGCCATACGCAATAGTCAGTAGTGGGTAAAGTGACATTTACATCAGTCAGGTTGCAGCTTGGGATTTTGCCTCTCAAACACACACACATTCACACAGTCCCTGGTGAGTCTCTGCCCGCTCCAGTATAAGTGGAGCGAGTGTGTGACAGTAACGAGGTGGATGTAGAAAGAGACTTGTGAGATGCAGTAACTGTTCCAACTAAGCCACCTGAAGTTGATCGATTTTCCACATCCACATGTCCTTGAGGTGGTTAATTCTTCTCATGACAGTTAAACTTACCAACTGAAACGTTATTTCTGTGCTCATGTGTCGCTCCTGTTAAACGTCCACTTAATTTACAGCTTAACTGAAAATTCTAATTAAATTAGACAATCAATACGTTACCTATAGGGAAGCACTTAGCACAGTCAAATTACAGCAATGTTAGTGTTCAGAACGGGGTAAAAAGAAAAATGAAGACAGGACGATGCTCTCTCTGGAGAGCTGATATATCTCAGAGTATTAATAACCAGCCACTCTGTGTTTCAGCTCATCATAATATATATCTATAAAAAAAAAGGATTTTTCCTGTAACTCCAGAAAAACCTAAAGATAATGATCAAGAAACCGATTTGGGGAGGAAAAAAAAAAAAGCTTAAAGTGTGTGAATGTATGTTTTTAAAGGCACCCAGCAACCTAAAACACACTCACCTTTCTGCAACTCCGCTGATTTTTGTAAAATGTTATTATTAACAGGTGTCATCGTTGTCTTGTTGGGCCGGCTTTTCCGATTGGACGCTGGCGTGACGGGGGCGGGCAGAGCAAAAACAGCGCCCTGCGAGTTGGGCGCTGCTACGTTTTCTTTATTCTCTTTGGTACGTTCCCGCTTCACAACGTTCCGTGGGCGCGCCTTTGTTTGGTCTGTAAGAGGGGACTCATCTATTTCGCCCTGCCTCTTCTCAGATGATTGACAGGTAGGCTTAAGGAAGAAGAGGAATGAAGAATTATAAAATAAGAGCTGGATTAAAATAGAGAAATAATGTCTACATACAGTGGGTATATTTTGCTTACTCTGCATGGCGTGGGTGCTTTTTGTGTGTTCCTTGGTGTCAGCGGAAGCCAGGTGTTCTCATCGTCATAACACTCAGCTGGGAAGACCATGGAGCCTGGGAAGCGTCTACCTTCATCTTCAACGCCATCGTCTCCATCATCCTCCTCCTCACTGAAATGCAGGCTCTTTTTCAACTAGATGAGAAAAAAAAACAGGAGCCAGTTATATATCTGAGTCAGATCATATATTAATATCATTAATACTTGTATTATAAAGAACTCATTATTGTACCAGCAAGAATCTTTGCAGCTTTTTTTTTATGTTAACTTTGCAGTCTTCTACGCTAATGTCATTAATATAGAAATATTTCCACACAACTAAAAGAGACATTCTGTCAATGACATCACAAGAGGTATCAGTCTTTGGTATTGGAGTGTTTTTACGAGTATAAGTACATGTGCTTAGTATCTGGCCCGATATCGATACCAGTATTGGTGCATCCCTGGTGCAAAATCTTGAACACGCCTAAAGAAATTAAAAGCAGGCAGTAGAAGCATGTGATGGAAAATGTGTATTGTGTAAAAAGATGTAAAGAAGCAACTGGGGAAAACATTTTTTTTTTATTGTCGTCTAATATTCCTACACATTCCAGGCCAAAGATTTTGGAATTAAAAGAATCATGGGTTCAAATAGTTACTGTTCACCAGAGTTTTGCAAAATTAATAAGTTAAAAGTTAAGACTTTAAAAACCCCTACCAATACCAAGGACTTTTTTAATACCCATGTATCTGAAATTTAAGGCCATTTAGGAATATATCTTGCTCTTCTTCTCGTATCTCCCATCCCAAGCTGATTTTAATTGTAGAGGTGCATGAGGTTCACGATGGGACGCACCTGTATTTCCTGAGCAGGGGAGCTCATGGGGTCGTGTAAGGTCACTTCAGTTCGGAGGCGCACAGGTCGACCACGCTGCTTCTTAGCCAGCAGCAACAGATATGTCGCAGTGGTCTGGTCATATTTCCACTAAACACACACACACACCGATTTTATAACAAAAGCACAGCTAAGGAAAGATGTTCATATATAGCGAGTAGGAAGTACCCGAATACTGGACATTTCTTTAATGCCCATTTTAACTCCTCTATTACTGAGGCATGTGTATGACTGGCTAGAGAAAAGATTAAGAGTTATACTCTACTGCCACCTGTAGGTCAATAATTTAATTCTGATCCAAACTGTACCTCTGACACCAGATTAATAGTGCTCTGTTTGGAGCGCTTGAACGTCACAGCCATCTCTGTGATGCAGTCCTCATCGATATGTCCCAGCTGAGACACAGAGAGAGAGAGAGAGACACAGGTAAATATTCTCTAGTAGCTGCATTGTTCCATTGATAATAATAAATTGCTATTTGTGTTTCTTGAACGTTTTCAGTTAGTTTTTATAGTAAGTGGAGGAACTGCAGTAGAGAAAGACCATCCAACTAGCATAGTACTACAGCTGCTACTTTCTCTAGATACGACTAGTCTGGTTTTGAGTCTGGTTCCGCTTAAGGTTTCTTCCTTGTACCATCTAAGGAAGTTTTTCCGTGCCACAGTTGCCCCAGGCTTGATCACATTTTTTGATAACTTTGTCGGTTCTTTTGTATTCTTACTTATGTTCTGTAAAACTGATTTAAGACAATATTCACATTGTTAAAAGTGCTTTATAAATAAACCTGAATTGAATTGACAAATCATAAACAAGTTCGAAAAACGTATCTGATAACTGTATGAACAAAGTTCACAGGAGCAATGAATGGTTCAGCTTTAAATAAAATCATTCTCAGCAAAAAAAAAAAACATCCTGATGATACGGCTTGAGGGTAGAAGTTAATTTTAGGGGTGTCCTAGCATGCACACAATATCTGAGCTTGCTGACGTGTAGTGACAAGAAATGTTCTAAAACCCGTCCATGACATTTGTATAACAAACTCTGTATAGTGCGTGTGTGTGTGTGTGTGTGTGTGTTAGTTACCGGGCGTGTGCTGTGCCACTCTACCGGACTGCTGTATCCTTTCATGACCCAAGGATGTGCCAAAAGCTGCCTGACTGTTAGACGCCTTTTTGGCTCCACCTACAGTACAACATGAGAATTAACTTAAACTAAAGTTTTAGCTTGAAAGTGTAAAAATGATACTGCATTAAATCAGCAAAGGGATAAGTAACTCCAGCACGCACACACCTGCATCATCTGGTTAAGGAGGAGTACACTTGCAGGAGACAGCCAGTGAGGGTTTTCATAATGGCCTTTCTAGAAAATAAAAAAAATACAACAAATGCTATCATATCCTTATACATTTCACTGATTCAGCTTAGTTTGTACTTAGTATATGAAATCATTTATCATGCATGCATCGAGTAAAGAGTTCGAATCACAAACCAAATAGGTGACGTTTAAAAGGGCAAAAAAAACCCACAAAAGTCTATTCTGATGCTTTGAGTGGTAGTTTGTAACCAAAGCCCCTCCAGTGTTTAGGTCTTTATTTACCGTGATTTTTCTGTACAGCACCATACAGTTATCATCATCAAACGGGAGGAAGCCGCACAGCAGAGCGAACAAAAGCACACCCATACTCCAAACATCCGCCTAGAACAAAGGTCACTTGTGTTTAGTAAACTTTCACAACAAAAGAGTCTATCACATGTTTGCTCACACACACACCTCAGAACCGATGTACGATTTGCCCTGGATGAGTTCTGGGGCTGCATATGCAGGGCTTCCACAGCACGTCATGAGCTCATAACTGAGACCGCCCTGGAAAGAAATGGACAATGATGGGTTTCCTAAAATTGTGACCAAGGGTAAATTATTTAGACTGAGATTCTCTACTAGCCATGAGTTAATAACTAAGTGCAATAAAAGCATCATCAGAGACCTTCGGTTTGGCGCAGAGCCCAAAGTCGATAAGTTTCAGATTGTGATCCTCATCAATCAGTAGGTTTTCCTAAAGAAAATATAAAACAAATATATAATAGATAAATAACAGTAGACTTTGTAGCTATGATAATGTTTTCTATATCATTGTCCGGCATACAGGTTTGAGGTCACGGTGGGCGTATCCCTGACTGTGGACATATGCCAGCGCTGATACGATCTGCCGGAAGAATACACGCGTCTCCACCTCCGACAGGCGGTCCTTTGCTACTATGTAATCGAACAGCTCACCTCCTGGGCAGTACTGAGGGACAGAGTCAGAAGGGATTCATGTATATATTCAAAGAAAGAAGGACCTTATAATATATAAATATATATATATTCAGTAAGCAATACACACCTCAAGCACCATATATATCTTGCTGGCCGTCTCAACAACATGGTACAGTCGACACACGTGCTGATGACTGAGGTTCTTCATAGCTTCAATCTCAGTCTTTACACGGGGCAGGTCGTCCTGCAAGTAGTCGTATATTTATCTTTACATATGCAAGATCCGGTGCGCTCAAATCAAACCATAATGCATTTACATTCTTGATACGGTTTGTTCAGGCCAAACTCACCCCAAGAACCTTCTTTTCCATGATTTTGATGGCCACTTTCTCGCCTGTCAAGATGTGTCTGCCGAGTTTAACCTTTGCAAAACCACCTGCCAAAAAAAAACAAAAAACAAGGGCCTAAATATTTTACATTCTTTCTATCTCCCAAACATCGACACACACACTCACACTTGTAGAAGTAAACGTTACCTGAGCCAATGGTTTCGTAAACCTCATAGTATTTATAGAGTTCTGAGGCATCATCTACAGGCATGGTGTCACACTTTACCTGCAACACACACGAACGCAAAACCATCTTGATTTCTAAATAAAACCATAAGTACAATTCATGATTCGAGCGAACACGCTGATGTTTAGATCATAAATGGAAGTGCAAATAAGAAAATAGTTAAGCTACTTCGTTTTGTTGGCTTAGAAAACAAGGTGGCATTTAAAATTCAGTCTTTTGCCATGTATTGAGTGAAGTAAAGAAACAGAGTCGATTCGGAGTCGGTTAATACTATTCTCCCAAAGAGATAATAAGCAATCATCTCTTACTGTTCCTTATTAAAGTATTAATTCCCTTAACTTTAAATGTTCTGAAAATGCATATTAAAATTGCTGATATATACTTGAATGTATGGAATAAAATACAAAGCTCTTGTGTCGACTGGCAGTTCACAGCGTCAGAAAAATCAGAGAATCGATTCAATGGTGTTCCAAGAATCAGTAATGAATTTCGAGGCACAATAACGTGTACTTTAGATAAAATTGGCTAATTCCTTTTTGTTTGGTCGTTTTATTATAATGTTAAGTAAAACGGAAGAGATTAAACTGTCACAGCAGCGGATAAAGCTAAGTCTTGTTTTTACTCACCGTCAGTATCCGGACTTTAAATTCCTCACAATAAAACTTTTTAAATAAAATAAAAACCGACGCTTTTGTAAGAATAACCTGAAATTAACTATCCAAACATCGCCCGTCCAGCCACATAACAGTTACGTCGAGGAGATTTTTTGAATTTACCACTCGGTGTGTTGCGTCATTTCCTGTTTCCGCTTACAACAAAAGTCACGCAGAAACCAAATTAAATGCATATTAAGAAAGGAATACGAATAAATAACGCTTATTAAATTTGTGCAAAATCATTATGCAAAAAACGAGGTTGCCTGAATACACAAAAGTTAAATAAATCCACAGTGAAACAGTGTCATGGCAGCAAGTGGGAAGCTTTTAAAATTTTAAGAAATGTAGGTCAAAAAAAATGCGACGCTATGCATTCTAGTGTTAATAATTTAATGGTTTAAATAATCATTTATAATAATTTAACCAAATGAATTTTTTTACAGGTTTTTCAAGAATGTAAGAAAAAAAATTAGTGGATTATTCGTTAAAAAAAAAAAAAGGAAAGATGACAGGTTTTTAACATTAATAGCAGGAGTCGCCAACAGCCATAACCTGGAACAGTAACTCAGGACTGCAAAACATGAGTTTTGCTCCCCCATCCAATCATCTCAAGCACTAAGGGTTGCATAATATTGGAAAAACTGAATGTGATTTTGTTTTTCTGTGACACACACAATCACCAGGTGACTTAAAAGAGTGCAATTTGGGTAGAATTTTAGACTCCCTGTACCACGCTTTTTTGATTGCAGTTTTACAATCTGGTCAGTGCTGTTAAATTTGTTTCATACAGCATTCCGTTTTTGTCCTGTACACTGTTTTTTTTTTGCACCATCTGGATTAGTTTGTATTGTTATTTGCACTGTCTGCACACAATGTTGCCGAGACAACTTTTTAGTCTTTAGCTCAGTGTTCGTCTGTCAAGTGGCTCTCTATTGTAATGCTTGTGTAGCAGCATTCTGTAGATGGTTGAAATGACAATACTTTATACAGTAAAAAGGCCTTTTGTTAAAACAAAACAAAAGCTAAACTTTTACTCTATTAAAATTTACACATTCTGAACTGTGGTGCAGTCATCACTACTGAAGCAATATTGTGCAGCTTATTAAGCACCTTTTCATTACACCATTTATTCACAAACAAGTGTCCATTTGACTGTTGGTCATCCTTTAGCTTTTAACTGAGGGCCATAGACAGAATGTGGAGAAGGACAGGAACAAGATACCCAGTGCACATTCAGACCAAAGTGTGGGATACAATATTAAGTCAGACAACTTCATGTCCATAACTTTATTCCAAGTTAAATAATATGGCTTAAACACCATTCAGAGAGTGTTGCTGATTGAGAATTTTTTTTCCTGGGCCAAACTCCTGATGACGAAAAGGAGCAGGTTACGAGTCGCATTGCTTCTCCTGTTCAATAGCTGCAGGGCAGGGAGGAGAGAAGGAAGATGTCAGAAAACAGCGTAGCCCAAATGTTTGCCTTTTCTAGCAAGGACAAAGTTTAATATACACAGTCAAAAGAAGGCATGACCATAACCAATCAGTTACCAACCAATAACTACCCTTAAACAAGCACAATTACTCGAGAACCAAAGCTAGCAAAATCCCAAAAAAAATTCTAAAAAACATGTAGCACAAATACAAATTTTGCTTCAGATGCTAAGAGCAAAACACCACAAAGTGCAGAATCAGAATAAAGCAACAGAAAAACCAACCACTTTTAGGACACTGAAACTCTACACTCTTACTCTCTTTGGTAGGGAGAGGGTTCTTCTCCTCAGTCACGGTCTTCTTCAGTCTGGACTTATCAAAGTGGGAGATCTCACTGATGTCAGGCTTGTCAGCCATAGTGCAGAGAACTGAGCTTTCTACAAAAACAGAGAACTGAAGTTACCAAACACACAAAAGGGACACAAACACAAATTAGTAAATACTTACAAACTAGAATACTCTTAAGAATCCAAAAGCCAAAAATTAGCATAACAAACACAGACACAACAAAACCTCAACAAGTTGCTTTTTTATCTGAACTGAACCTGAGGATGAAGGCCTCATTATCCAATCAGAAAGCAAAATGTGCTAATCAGAGCAACGTTAATTAACTGCAGATTAACAATTCTTGCTGTAAAATCAGACGTCCTGATCAGACGTGTTTTACATGCATGAATAAAACTATGTAATGTAAATGGACAAAGATTGAGTGTTAATCTAAACCAAATGTCACCTGGTCTGCTAATCGAAATCTAATTATAGCCTAAATTAATCTTAACCTTTAATTAAATATTTGAAACAACATTAAGGATGTTAACCCTTGTGTTGTTTTTCTATCAACGATACACCTTTTGTCCTTCTGATTCAACTGTATACAAAACATGAAAAAGAAAATGATCACCCATTTATGTTATATCATGTTCATTTAAGCAGATACATAAAAATAAAATCAGATTTTAAATTGTTGAAAACTTTAAAAAAAATAGGTCAAATTTGCCAATAGAAAGCTTAAATTGAAAAAAAAGGTGAATATTTCCATATATGCCACAGAGCGCTTAGATTCTTTATTTGTTTAGTGTAGGAGGGACCTTAAGGTTATAATGGAAATTTCCCAGAATTTAGCATATGGTTTACATTTATTTTAAAGATTTATTCTAGGTTCGGCTTTTAAAAATCAGTACTTGAGACCACTAATGTTAATATCTACTAGTTAGCCTTGTTTAAACTTTATGTTTTAGATTTTTTTTGTGTGTGTGTTTATTCATTTTTCAAAGTTAAAAGAAAGTGACAGGAGGAGTGAAAAAACAGCCGCCATTTTGAGTCACGTGACCTCAGCACATAATTTGCTGTTCTTTCACACGTAATGATAAGACTTAAATAATAATGTTAAAAACAAAAATTGAAATATACATTTTTTAAATCTTATATAAGAATTTTTTTCACATACACAAATTAGCAAATAGTATTTCAGCCTGTTGGCTGTTTAAAAGTGAATTAAACTCAATTTTGAAATCCCAAGCACCTCAAATTACAAAAAATAAAAATAAAAAAGTCAAATATTCACTTGCTTTATTTGTGTATGATTGCCATTGTACTGTTTATGTAAAATCATTTATAATGTATATTTGTAACAAGTTTGAATATATATATATATATATATACTATATATATATATATATATATATATATATATATATATATATATATATATATATATATATATATATATATATATATATATATATGCATGTGAGTCTTAGGTTGCACAAAGCTTTTCCTGTCAAACGCATTAAAAAAAATCCCAGAATTCTCTCTTTTAAGTTATGTTTGTCTTGGTGTGGAGTTAAGCAATGATGAACAAAACACTGTGCATCAAAATGTACAGCCAACTATCCAAAAAATAATTTGTCTTGCAAAATTTGTCTTGCTAACATCCATGACTCACGATCTACCATGTAATAATGTGAACTGATTCTTTTGTAGACATCTGTTGAATAATTTAACAACGTGAAACATTTGGGCAAATAAACTGGTAAGAAATTCGGAGATGAATTAATATATTACAAATAATACAACATATAACAAATGTGAAAAGTGCATTTGTTTTTTATTTGAGCCCCTGCTCCCCAAAATGTCAGTCAAGTTTTTCATTTACTTGATAAAGTTAAAATGTCTATAAATAATTCTCGGTAAATTCATGTATTTGTGCAGCAGATGGCGGTGTTTCACATAAATAAAACAACCACATTTTCTTTTGCCACAGAAAACCATTTAAACCAAACATTAACAATTTAACTCATGAAATATTTTCATCATTAATTATTTATGATGCAAATTGTTTAGTAAAGAGGTATCGGTGCTGATTTGTTGGCCTATTCTATTATGTCCTGCATACAGCTGATGATTGTGTGCTACACTGATGTTGCACGATGTTATTGCCAGTGCCGTTTAAAATACCATAAAAAGAAAAATATCTGAAATATAAATCATGATAATCCAGTTTTTATGTTAGCATTTTTTTCTTTTGTAGCGTTTTTAGTCAATAAATAGTTTCAGTGTAATATTAATAATAAATAAAGCATAGAAATCAAAGTTTTAGAATGGAATGCGGGCGTGGGGGTAAATGAGGCTGACAGCATCAATGGTTTCAAAGTAAAAGCTAAGCAATTTCAGTACATAAGCAAAGAGGTCAGAGAGCACTGAAGTTCCGCCGCATTGCCCTCTTCAGATGCTGCATTATGGGTAACACAGGACAAGAAAGTCTCTGTTAATGATTTATTATTACCCAAAAATGTTCTGAAATCTTTTTGTAATTTGGGTACTAAATAGCAAGCAAGCTAGTTAACAGGGTAACAAATAAGTATTGGAGGAAAAGACCAATGTAAAGGGAAAGACTATTAAGGACATCACTTTAATTACATGGACTTCATCCATGTCCCAACTGATAAAGTGGATCAGCCTTTCTAGCATCACTGATTTAGCAAAAGAAATCTGTAAGACGCAGACACACGCTGCAATAGGTGTGAGTGTGAAAAACGATTATAAGCCGAGCGCCACTGCGTAAGCTGCATATTCATTTGCATGAAATCGACGTCCGACTCCTGATTAAAATACAAATGTATGTATATATGCATATGTTCCATAGAACACGTCTGACACCTAAGAGACATCTTTACAGATCGAGGCCCAAAATCTCACCCTCTTGCTCACACACATACACACACACATTCCAGCAGAAGAGATTAAACAGCGTGTTTAATCTTTGCATGTTTTGTAGCCTTTTATTAGGACAAAGTCAAATGGTTTGTTAGTAACGTTTTAAACATTTTGACTTGGATAGTATACTTTAGGTAGATTTAATTATGTGTCTGTAATGTATTGGACACATATAAAGAAGTGTCCAACCTAATTAATTAACTTACAACTTAAGTTAATTAACTTGATGTGCTTAGTGTGCTTAGTTGTTAGCACTGTTGCCTCACAGCAA
Source organism: Bagarius yarrelli (assembly GCA_005784505.1). Lineage (NCBI taxonomy): Eukaryota > Metazoa > Chordata > Actinopteri > Siluriformes > Sisoridae > Bagarius > Bagarius yarrelli. The sequence goes on from VCAZ01000062.1 coordinate 2,332,842, forward strand.
GAAGGTCCTGGGTCTGATTTCTGGCCAGGGCTCTTTCTGTGTGGAGTTTGCATGTTCTCACCGTGCTTGCGTGGGTTTACTCCCGGTACTCCAGTTTCCTCCCACAGTCCAAAAACATGTATGTTAAGTTGATTGGTGATTCTAAAATGCCTATAGGAGTAAGAGTGTCTGTGTGTGTGGCCCTGTGATGGACTGGTGACCTGTCCAGGGTGTACTCATGCCTCATGCCTTTCGCCCTTTCAGAGACGGCTGGGATAGATTCCAGCAGATCCCCTGAATCAGGAAATAAGCGGGTATAGAAGATGAATAAATAATTAACTTAGATATTTACTTATTTATTTCATGTTTTTAGTTAGGAGTGTATGATTATCAGGCCTGTGGCAGATAACAAGAAGCAAAGCTGGGGTAGGGTGCCATTACATTTTATTATTATTATTATTACTGCTATAATACTCTGAGATGTCTCACACACAATTGTATTTATTTTTGGAAACCATTGTAACAGATAATATTCAGTGTGTCTGTGTGTGTGTGTGTGGCAGAGAGAGACTTCTCTTTGGATGGGAAATTAGCCTTTTGCACAGTGATGAACACATTCTTAGTCTCTCTCTCTCTCTCTCTCTCTCTCTCTCTCTCTCTCTCTCTCTGTCTCTCTCTCTCTCTCTCTCTCTCTGTCTCTCTCTTTCTCTCTCTCTGTCTCTCTCTTACTGTCTTTCTCTCTCTCTTTTTCTCTCTTTCTGTAATGAGAGATCTGTAGTGCAGTTAAAAGTGTATGCAAATGAGACAGCTGGCATCACACACACACGCACACACACACACACACACACACATACACACACACACACACACACACACACACACACACACACACATACCATGTGACTTGTCAAGGTGGGGGTGGGTTTGAAAATGCAGCGTAGTGGGGAACCCTACACACACACACACACACACACACACACACACACACACACACGCGCACACACACACACACACAGGTTAATACACATCTTATTCTAAAGTCAACCTTGTGTTGACTTTCATCCAAACATGTAGGGATAAGATGTGAATAAACGTGTGTGTACATGTGTGTGTGTGTGTGTGCCTACACATTCCTAAAAAACAGGCATGTTTTTTGTTCTAGTGTGTTTGTTTGTTTGTGTGTGTGTGTTTGAGTGTGTGTGTGTGTGTGTGTGTGTGTGTGTGTGTGTGTTTGTTTGTGTGTGTGTGTTTGAGTGTGTGTGTGTGTGTGTGTGTGTGTGCGTGTGTGTATGAGAAAGAGAGAGAGAGACCAGCAGCAGGTCTCCAGCAGGACGTCTGCCAGGGCTAATGTTAAGCTGCCAGCTCACATGCAAAACACCCACACACACACACACATTCCAGCAGACTGGATTGGCACAGTGAAGATTCTCTCCTGCCAAAGTACTCTCTCTTTCTCACACACATATTTTCCCGCTACAGCTGATGAGTGTGTGTGTGTTTGTGTGTGTGTTTGTAAGTGTGTGTACGAGGTTGCGAGCTCCAGATTGCCAAATTCTATTTGACATCTGTGCGTGCGTATGAATATAGAGTACCTTTTATTACACCACGACCTCGTTAACTCGATCCATCAACATTTGCTTTGTGGCTAAACCCAATAAATTAAACTGCCGAATATGTTCAATGTTAAATCGCGTCCCCACCCCGACAGATCAAATATTACATTGTGTAATAATTCACTTGCTGATGAAAATGATTTGATTACATCACGAGTGCTCCTAGTCACTTCAGTCACTATACAGTTGGCTAAAGGACCTAAACGCTAATCTGCGAATCATCGTTATGCCATGCCATGTTGACTAGACCAAACTGCGAGCGGACTTTCCACAATATTGTAACAATAAACAGATAAAATACATAAAAAGTGGTAGAATCTGGCAACCTGCGGTGGTGTCAGAGCAATAAAACTATTTTAAAAAAAATTTCTTAGTGTCTCTACTAGACGTTGTTTTAGTTATGACAACACTATCTAACGTTATTATTACCACCTTTTTTAGCAGTAAATGTATGTAATTAATAATTATTTTTTTTTGCTAAAACTGGATATTAATTACATATAAGTAATAATAAGTAAACTGAAATAAAAGAAAATAATTTTCAATTGAATGAAATAAAATGAAATGGAATTAAATAAGACAAATTAGCATTAGTCTTGCTAGAAGGTCGTAACCTCCTTTTTAGCACTCTAATCACATTTCTCGATATTTTTAAACTAAAACAATACATTTAAGACTCTATAAATGAATATATTCATGTTAGAAATAATTATGTTTAATATGGCAAAACAATGAACACAGTGACAAATTCTTTTTCACAATCGTTATAAGGAATAGAAAGCTTGTCAGTTCAGGATGACAGCTTTGGGTTTATATTGAAAATGGTAGAAATCAACCAAATGATGGTCAGACACTGGAACCTGTGGTCTAGTTGGTTGGGGGTGGGAGTGTAATCATTAAAATAGATTAGGTTTGGCAGTTGTTTAATAGACATTAAGAAATAAAGATTCAGCCAATAGCCAGTTAGATATCCTGTATTAACAGATCTATCCTTAAAAGATCTGCCATTTAAAGACGATCAAGCCAGTAGAAATGGATCTAACACATAGATAAAGATTGAATAGTTCAAGAAGATGATCTAGCAGTTGAAGATGAAGTTTTAACAGTTAGAGAGGGTAGTCTTGCAATGTAGCTCAAGGTCTATAGTACTTGGATCTCCAGCAAACGAAAAGGGAGTTGGACATAATCTCATGCAAATTTAGCTTTGATGGCTAAAGATAAAGCTCCAGCTGTTGAAGTTAGAGATCTAACAGGTATCCTTCAGTTGGAGAATAATGACTAAGAGCTGAAGAGGGCATGTAAGAGTTGGCGGCGTTGCTCTAGGCTCAGATTGGAGAGTTAGCAGTTGGAATTGGGAATCTACTAGTTGGATTAGGAGTACTATTAAATGATTTTCCAGTTAGAGTTTTACTGATTGAATTTGAAGCTCAAGCAAATAGCAGACTAATAATTGAATTTGGAAAACAAGAAGATAAAGGTCCACCAGTTGGATTTACAGAACCAGCAGATGAAGGTCTACCTGTTAGATTTGGCGGTATTAAATGATTTGCCAGTTAGAGATGGAGATCTACCACTTGAATTTGCAGAACTAGAAGATTGAGGTCCACTGGTTGGATTTAGAGAGTTGGTAGACGGTAGCATTCAGAGACATGGTTGGAGTCGAGTGCTCTCTTAGGTAGCGGTGCTTCGGGCACGAGGAACCGGTGCTCTGGTACCTGAATGGTAAGCGAGTGAAGAAAAGAAGCAACAGTTATATCTATCATCATTTTACTGATTTTTTTTTTTCTAAAATTGCATTTTTTAAAAATATTTTTTATTGATTAGGATTTTTTGGTTATGATTAGTTCGTGACAATTATGTGTGTCTTTAGCCTAACATTAAAAAAATTCTTTTAATATAGTTTTTTTGTATCTGAATATAGTATTACACAATGTTCTGCGAGAGAGAGAGAGAGAGAGAGAGAGAGAGAGAGAGAGAGAGAGAGAGAGAGAGAGAGAGAGAGAGCGAGATTTACCTCTAGGCCCAAAATCTCTCAAGTAGCAGTTACTGCAGTAGGGCTTTTCATCATGCTGGAAAACACACACACACACACACACACACACACACACACACACACGTCTGTTAAGAAAAAACATATTATGGCTTCAAACCTTTTACAAGCAAGCACATTTGATTAAGGTAGAATTTGGATAAAAAAAACTAATAATTTTATAAATCTTTAATTGTTAATTAGCGTTTTATTCTGCTATTCAGGCCATTTATATTATGACATGGAAAAACAGATGTTATATAGGATTAATATACTAATAAATACATTATAAGCATTATTTTAATACAAATAAAACTTTGGGCTCAACCAAAAAGACAATCCTCCAACCATTAGATGGCGCCTTCATCAGATTATCTACATTCACTTCCTTTTCCACAGGCTACTTCCTCTATGCTAGCAATAAAAATACTAGAAATAATAGTTACTTATTGTGCAAAACATTCTGTCTCTTTTTACGACTGATTGTGATTTTACCTTAAAATTTGTCAATAAACTCTGCAAAATGGATTCAAACACAAATGTGAATACTGAATCCCTTCAGTTTCTGTGTTGGTGGTTACGAGTTTGAAATGGCAGCGTTAAACACCAAACGTGGCCTAAACCTGTGGTGGGTTTTTGGACTTTAAAGGAAATTGTCTGATTGATGATTCTTTAATAAACCATTTTTTATATAATAACGAAATAAGGTAGAGATTTTGTGTGTGTAAATACCTCTGCATGTTGGCCGGCTGTTAACTGCCTTTTACACTTGTGGCACTTCAGACATAAGGGGTGATAATCCCGGCCTAGTGACCGCTTTTTCTCACCTGAAGAGGTCAGAAATCAAAAGGTCAGGCATGGCGTGAAAGTTACTGCTGTAGCATTTCATTCCGCCCACCTGGCGGGCAAAACAAGGCTATTTTTCGCTGCCCGACAGGTCACGAACTGAGTGATTTATATTTGCAGCATTTGGCAGACAATTTTTTTTACATTATTCCCTGTTATACTGAGCAATTGGGGGTTAAGGGCTCAGCAGCAGTGGATCTGAAGTGCTGAAAGTCGAACCCGGGTCTTTAAGTCGGTAGTCAAACACCTTAACCACTGCACTACCACTTTCCTTTCTCTCATGTAGCCAAAATGCCATATAATTGTTGCAGTAACCGACAAGGAGTCAAGCCTGAATTATGCTTCTACAAAATCCTGTCTGAGAAAGAAAATACACTGAAAGAAGGAATTTATGGATTTCTGCTATTTAAGGTGCCTCTGTTTCCGTAAACAATGCCAGCTGTCACACTCATATTTCCAGTGAACACTTTATCAAAGGTAAGCTCACCTAAACGATGGATATATTAATCATTGTAATTGTAGCCAGAAATCATATCTTTATGCAATCGCCTTACATGGTCTGTTGTTAACTACAGCAGCCTTTAGTTTATAGTTACACAAATTGTTTGCTAAAGTTAAAGTTAAAGTTTGGATGCTTTCAGATGTAACATGACTGAAAATGCTTATCATATTGCACCTTTTAATTTTAGAATATGTGATCCTAAGACAATATATTATGCTTGTGTTGAGAGGTAAATTTCGATTATTTATAAACTCTTGATGATTTTTCTATTTCTGCACGTTTTACACAGCAGCCCTTTTTCAAAATTTTTGTTGTAACAAGATATAACTAAACTTTTGTACACTTCCATCTGGCAGGGATCTTGCGGTTTTTAATGACCGAAATACAGCGGCTGTTGATGAATATGGATCGCAAGTGCTTAAAACTAGCAGTTTGTGTTTATACTTTTTTTCCTTATGTCAAGAGGTGATTTAAACATTCGTAGCTTGAAACAGAAGTTAATTTGACTGGCTTGTGCTGTGTTTTACGGAGATCCCAGTGTAAGCCACCATTTTGGCCAATTGTTTTGCCCTCAGGTTGTGCACAGGTCACGTGACTTGAAACCCATCAATTGGGTCAAGGTTTTTTTTACTTTTGTTTAACAATATGGGAAACCATATGTATTGTAAAAATTGATGTATGGTCTGAGTGAAGGTTTCTGAATGGTTTGTAGTTCTAGGTGTCTACTTGAGAGCTATCCCCAAAGTGAAACTCATTACTGTAGGGAATTATGTAGAAGTTTGGTGAAAGGTTTAAGGTAAAAGAACAGAGGCTCTTTGGATAGTTTTGGACACAGTCCTCCTTGGACGGGTTTTACATCCACATTTGGCCTTCGCCTTGGCCTGCTTTCTGTTCTCATGCAGGATCGAAATGTCTTGTGCTGCCTTCTGTCTTTACTCGCTGACACAGATTTGTACAGAAATTGGGCCAGAACCCTTTGTCCCAGTCGTCTCAGGCTCTAAGGCGCTTGCGGGTTTCCTGAACTTTCCAGCAGAGCTTGGCTTTGGAGGGCAGCCTTTCCTTAAGCAGCCATGGTTTTTAGCTTAGCATCTTTCTCTGTCTGTCTTTTTATTCCGTCTGTCTCTCTTGTGCTGTCTCAAGCCAAATCCACTTCCTGCCACAAACCTGAACCTCCAGCTTACTTCCTGTACTGGCTGACTCATGGAGAGTCAGTTTCTAAATGCTTAGATACTCTCTCTCTCTCTCTCTCTCTCTCTCTCTCTCACTCACACACACACACACACACACACACACACACACACACACACAGACATATATGAACATATATAGCCTACATTCAATAGTAAGCCAACTGTTATGAAAAGCTTTTTGTCCAGTCTTTGTAAGTCAGTAAGTCAGAATTGCAATGTGGAAAGTTTCAGAACCTCACCATGAAGTCATTTCTAAGCTGCCAGTTACATTTGGCCACCCAAATGAGTTTATATTTGAAGCCAAACTTCAAAGAACATAGGGCTTTGGCACAGGAGATTCATCACACACTAAACACTGAGGCTAAACACATGCTAGCACAACGCCAAGTGCCCTGCTCAATCCTTGGACTGGTCTCCAATTGAAACTAAGGTTATGGTTTTGGATATTTTGGGATGACTATATATGCACTGAAATGCTGTGATTAGGAAGTTCCGTATTATAGTAGATTGCTGTTTCGTGCTTCTCTTTTCTGACTTTTAGACCATAAATTTGGTTTAAAAAACATTTGGAACCAAGCAGCAAGTTCTATTCCCAAAAATAAAAAAAAAGACAGTAGTGAAGAAATGATAACACAGCAAACAAATAGACTCATTTTACAGCAAAAAAGAGGAATCCATCAACTGAATTATTCATCTAAAACAGGAAGTATTCACAACGTCAAAAAAAAACAACCTCAAGACGTTGCAGAGCGGACTTACCGAAGTAGACGGGCTTCCCACAGATGGGGCAGTAGCTCACCATGGCTGCGACAGAGTCGGACAGGAACGAGACGAAAGGAGAGACGAGACCCAGGCAATGTGCTAACGCTCCAAAATGCGTAAAAGGATGTGGTAAGAGGTGATAGCTGACAGGAAGTCATTTTGGCACAAAGAAAAAAAACTGACATTTAAAACAAAAACAAAACTGAGCGGTGCAAACATAGGTCTGATTAAACGTGAGGAAGTCACGATAGACCAGACACGGCTTACAAGTGGTTAGAAATCAGAGGCCACGGCTGATGTCTGTTGTGATGATGGATTCTCACTTTGATTGGTCATTAACATTTCTTACAGTTTTTTCCATCTGGCAGATGTCTTAATCCAGAGTGTCATACATTGATATATGTATTTTTTTGAGCAGCTGAGATTTAAGAGCCTAATAATGGCAGCTGGGTGGTGATGGGATTTGAACCCATGATCTCCACTGAGTTTTAGCTAATTGTTAAAATGGTATGGTCATATTTTTTGTTCAGAGCCTAATAGGTTATGTGTAGCGAGATGTAGCTGGAGATAATTTTTCTATGTAGGAATCGCTAGCAGAAACTTAAAATGCCTATATTTTGCATTATTTAATCTGTCAAACAGCTCAAATAAAGAGCTTTTATCATAACCTTTCCTTCGTGCTTATAAGGAGGGGGATTTTTATAAAATTGACTGAATAACAGTTAGCTCGTCTACTGTAAAGTTAAAAAAGTGGAGTGCCGCCTGGTGCAGAGTGAAACCCATGCTAAACACTGCTAGTCGCCACCGCATATATTTCTGGAACATATATTTGATGCATCGCTACTTAATTATATGTTTATGTATTATTATATTTAAACAGTGTTATATTTTAAGTTATACAGAATACAAGTGACTGTACATGTCACGGTACACCCATATCCTCACTATATCCTTCCAGCATGCCACACTAAATAGTTTGAACCGTCACTCATTTCCCAATCACTAATCACTCTGCACTCAGTCACTACCCTATTAAAGAGCAGCTTCACCGTGGTCTGGTCATGAGCAGAGAAACTCATGCTAGACTCTCGCTACATTTGCCTCTCGCTACAAGTCTATTAACATGTTTAGTTACCCCTTTTCAAGTTCCTGGTTCCCTCCTTCCAAAGTCATTCTTTCCTGGCTTTGTAAATCTCTTCCATCTCCGCTCCATTTTCCATCAGGTTCCCCACTCATCATTTTCTACCTATTTACCTCCTGTGTTATATTCTTCAATTAACGCAGCCATTTGGGATTGAACGGATCTGTGTTTCAGTTCAGTATTTCTTACAGTAAATAAATTGCGATGAATTCTCTGTCTAGTTGTGCGATAATCTGTCCCTTAAGTGAGGTTTTGGTGGATATTTAAGCGTGGTTAAACTAATAAAGTAAGCACCTGTTACACTAACATCAGGAGGAGCAGCAGCCTTGCCACTTAAGTGGGAAATAAAACAATCAATTGTAATTTTGAGCTCCTTGATAAAAAAAATTAAGTATTTATGCTTTAGTACAAGGTGGTTACTTATCTACTGTCCTGGTGGCATGCAAACATTTCAATTCATCAGAAAATTTGCTACTCTTCATAATGTAAAAACGACATACAACCTACAGTATGTGGTGATTTTCTTTTTATATATATATATATATATATATATATATATATATATATATATATATTGAAATTGTGTCCTAAAGCTACAATAAAGACTTTCCTTCATGTCTTTCAGTTTGTGTTGTTACTTCCAGGCCGCTGTCTGAATTTCTCGTATCATCAGAACCATGTAATTGCCAACAAGCTAATCAGTATGTATGGAAGGAGTCTCCGGAGCAATCACTGTGTAACAGGAAGCACATTATTTAATCGTTATACTATAACAAATGGAGATATTAACACTGATGTTAATGTTTCTCCACCATAATGTCAGAAAGATAAAGAGACATAGAACATTAAGAAAACTAAACAAAAAAGAAAAGCTAGATCACTAAAGGAAAAGAAAAAGAAACTAAAATAAAATAAGGTTGTATTACATCTATTTTTTTCTCCTGTATGCTTATCCTGTCTCTCTTCCACAGATTACACAAATCCAGTGTGGAAAGACAGGAAACCCAAAACTACTACACACACTCAGCAATGACATCACCAGACAGAGGCTTCAGTGAGACAGTCTTTAAAAAGCCTTTTGCGTCTGCAGAGAGAGAGAGAGAAAGAGAGAGAGAGAGCAAAAAAGAGACAGAGAAAGAGCAAGCAAGAGAGAGGGATCAAGGCGAGAGAGAAATAGAGAGAGCGAAAGAGAGATATACCTGAAAGAGAGAGAAATAGGCCGAAGAGAGAAGAGAAAAATGCGAAAGAGAGAGAAGACGAAAAAGAGAGAAGAAGTTACCAAATTGAAAAAAGAGACAAATTGGCAAAAATTTGGATGGCTGAATTCTGAAAATAGCCATAAAAATGGCTGAAACTTTACCATTGACCAAAATTATGGCAATTTATCCTGTAGATCTGTAGCTAGTACAGTGATCAGGCTTAACTAAATAAGCCTCCCAATAGAACATTTAAAGGGGAAAAAAAGAAGAAAGGAACCCAAAAAAAAAAGACCTGTTGCTTTAAAGACCTTAAATTTTGTTATGTCAGACGGCATATTACATATTAGTGCTGTTTATAATTTACTTTAATGCTAATGCAGAATATAAAACAAAACAAATAAGGACATGCCCCCTAATGACCCACACTGTACTCATGAAATAATAACCCGGATGGAGATAATTAGGTGTTTCATTTATTCTGATCAAGCTTTAACTCTAAGTATGTGCGTGTGTGTAAGTTGGTTTTGTTACGCAACATGTGTCAGGTTGGTGGCAGTAACACTTTTAGTGTGTATATTATATATTTATATCAGATCTGAGAGAAGGTGTGTAATATGTGTGTGTGTGTGTGTGTGTGTGTTACAATGTTTGTGAAACAGAGAATGTCTGGCACGACATCAGTGTAAAACTGGAATCTAACCGAAAACTGTAGCTATATCTCGACTCTTCTAGCTGAGCCGATGATTTATTACATCGTACAAGCATAAAACATGTTGATTTTTAAGCTCCGCCTTCCACAACTTCCTGTTTCGAAGGCTTGGCTCAGATTCTGCTACAAGAACTTTACCACTGCTGTCTGTTCTGGAAAAAATGCTTATTGCCTCTTTAATGCATGAAAGTGTGTGTTTATTAGATTTCCTAAGCCTGTGGTAGTGATTATGAGGCAGTGATGTGGAGTGTGGCTTTAATCTAAAGCAGGCCTGTGTGTGTGCAGTGTGGAGGTGTGTTCGCTCTTTAAACTTACACAAAAAAAAAAAAAAAAAAAAGAGAGCGAGAGAGCAAGAGAGAGAGAGAAACAGAGAGATAGTGGGGAAGACTGTATATGTCTTGGCATTCTCGGCATAGCACTTCAGACTGTTGTTTTTTTTCTCACTTTGCATAGTCCAGCCAGAGGTCTGGTGCCAAGACGCTCAGATTTAGCTTGGCGTAAATTCAGACCGGGCTGCCTCACTCTTCCCTTTTATCGCTCTCCTCTTTTCCCCTTTTTTGTCTTTTTTTTTCTTTTTCTCTGATAGGTCACATGGTATACATATGATGCGGTTGCTTTTTCGGCTAAGAAGCTTTATGTAATGTTCAAACTCGGTCCTGGAGGGTGTGTGTCCTGCAGAGTTTAGCTCCAACTTGCTTTAACACTCCTACATGTAAGTTTCAAGTTTACCTAGCAACACCTTGATTAGATAGTTCATGTGTGTTTGATTAGGCTTGGATCTAAACCCCTGATGTAATACATAATACAATCATGTGACGATATGTCTGTATAATTTATAGGTTAAGGGCCTTGCTCAAGGGCCCAGCAGTGGTACCTTGGAATCGAAGCCCGATCTTCCAAATAGCAGTCTGTTACTTAACCAATGAGCTACCACTTTATATATAACGGTCTGTGAAGAATACTCACCCATGCCATTTTCACTTTTTTGGTAGACACCCTTATCCAGAGTGACCTACTTATATATTTTTTTCAATCTAACTGAGCAGTTGAGGGTTAAGGGTCTTGCTTAGGTGCACATCAGTGGCAGCTTGGTGGTGCTAGGAACTAAACCAATGATCTTCTGATCAACAATCCAACAGCATAACCACTTAGCTACCACCTCCTCAGAACGTTCAATTTTTTACCAACATTTTGTCAGCAATTCCAAAACCTTAAATCCAAACTCTGATTTTCCCCCCAAGGCCAAACCCCCAAAACACTTCCTCTATTATTAATAAAAAGCAGGATGAAGCAGGGTGCAGGCCCGCCCTGCACCCTGATTGGTTGAGTTATGTTACTCCACATTATATAAGATAAAAAAAGAAAGCATGTGGGGAGTGTGTGTTTCACTATACGTTATTGCTAGGTTGTTGAAAGTGTGTGAATTTTCTTCCCTGACATATAAAATGTAATTTTGGGAGAATTCGGATTCATTTTTTTCCAGTTCCGGCAAAAGAACTGGTAATGAAATATTTATAGGGACATATTAAAACAATGAAGCGAAGAAGATTTATTAGTAATTGCATTGCAGCACGTGTGTGTGTGTGTGTGTGTGTGTTAATATAGCACTGGGTTATGTGTCAGATCGAACTCTATTTTTACTCTGTTACTTGTCAGATGGAGAGAATTAGAAATTTAATAATCAGCCTGTGCTTTAATTATGTATCTCTCTCTCTTTCTCTCTTTCTTTGTTTCCTGTAGCTCTTTCCCAGCTGGTGTGTCTGCGTGTATGTGGTCTCTCCTCCTTCCGTTTGAACGGACCAATGAGGGAACACATCAGCCAAGCCCCTTTTGCAAAGCCCCCTTCTTTCACACACTCCCCACCCCCAACCCTCTCTCTCTCTCTCTCCTTCTATTTCCCCACCCCCCCTTTTCCTCCTTTCTGTCTCCCACTCAGACGTCTCCTTTCTAGCTGTTGTTTCTGCTCTTATCTCCTTCACACTGCCAAAACACAAATGATCCTGCCTGCTCGCCCATGACTGTCAGCGTCCACTGCCCCTCCCATGGGCCTGGAGCGAGAGAGAGAGAAAGAAAGAGAAGAGGGTTCGTTTGCATTGCATTAAAGTGTAATAGATACACTGGTGTTGATGTTTGTTTTCTCCGAGAGTGAGTGTGACAGGGATGTGGGGATATTAAATTAAAGGGTTACTTTGACCTTTTATCTCCATCCATTACACAACTGTGATTATTCCAGACCATAATTTGTGAATGTTTCCCTACAATCATAAGAGAAAGAGAAACGGTTTCAAATCTCAAACTTGTGTATGAAAAATCTTGTGTACGAAAAATTATTATCCAAGCTTGACTTCCCCACAATTTTTTTCCATTAAATATCCAGCTCTTTTTCCTGCTTTCCCGCTTTGCTGATATCCATGCTGTCAGTTCCAAACAGCACAATTACCAGGGCTGTTATGATTAAACACATATTATTTACATTCACAGCATTTGGCAGACATTCTTATCCAGAGCGACTTACATTTAACTCTGTTATATAACTGAGCAAATGGGGGTTAAGGGCCTTGCAGCATAACCACTTAAGGGTTCAGCAGTGGTAACCTGGTGGTGTTGGGAATCGAACCCAGATCTTTCAATTAGCAATCCCAATACCTTAACCACTGAACTACCACTTCCTCTATGATTATTATTTATATTGTCATTCTTTCTGTTGTTATTTGTCCTATAATAAACCTGCGTCTACTTTTAGCTGTAAAATTAAGACACTTAATTTTCGATAAAATTCACACAGTTCGATAAAATTCATATGCGTCTTATGCGCTCTGTCACTCCTGAGGACAATAAACTGACCAATAAAATAACTGACCAATTATAGAACTGACTAATAACAACTGACCAATTACAGACCAGTAATCAGTACATCTCACACAGAAACCAGAGAGAGAGAGAGAGAGAGAGAGAGAGAGAGAGAGAGAGAGAGAGAGAGAGAGAGAGAGAGAGAGGTTTCTGTTTACACCTAGAGTTCTTGAAATATTTTCAAACACGTTTATGTGTACTGTTTTCACAGAAATCGATGTGTGCGTGTGTCCACAGAGGGCAGGAGAGTCTGAGAACCTCCTGCAGTCCAGTCACACACACACACACACACACACACACACACACACACACACGTTTAAATGGCCAACCGCTCTCTCTCTCTCTCTCTCTCTCTCTCTCTCTCTCTCTCTCTCTCTCTCTCTCTCTCTCTCTCTCTCTCTCTCTCTCTCTGTCTGTTTCTCTCACACAGACAGAGATGAATATAGTAAAGTTAAATATAACGCAGAGATTTCGCTAACTAAGCCTTTTCCAGGACTAAAGAGAAAGGGTAAATGGAAATAAACAGCTCGGTAACATTTGTAAATTATTCACACCGCCTGCTCTGTCGGCTGCGCACCCCAGACAGCGTCAAACAGACCAGAGCAATCGAACTCCGATAGCTTTAGTCTGCTACAGAAAGCAAAGAAGCTATATTAGCAAACATTAATAAATAAATGATGACATAAAAATCTTGGGAGGTTCCTTTTGTCGGTTCTGTGGTTGTTTTGAAATTAAATGGTATTAAATAGTTTTTGCCATTGGAGTGCAAAATGTTTACAGTTAAGGGAAATAACAATAAAGTTAAGGGAAATAACAATAATAAACAACCATTCTGTAGTATCCGTAAAGTGGGCATAGTGGGAAGTTTTAATAATAAGAAGTAGAAATGCACTTCGGGTACTCAGAAAATGTACTCATTTAACTGAATATTTTTTTAGATACTTCATGCATTCAAACAATGTCATCTTGGCTTAAGTATTAAAAGGGGCTTTAAAGATGACGGGAAAATCAAGATGACCAAAAGTTGCTGTGTCCGAAATAACATACTACTTAAGTAGGTACTAGGTTGAGTTAGTATATGTCAGACTATTAAAGAAGTATGTTCTATATAGTATGGTTAGAATCTAATTAGTATGGTTGGAATTAATAAAATTCAGATGTGCTACTTGCACCACGTTGATACTGTCATGAGACAAGCAACTTTAAAACAGTGTAAAGATGGAGATGGTAAACGAGTGCAATTTGATCGCAATAAACAATGTTAAAGTATTTAAAACTACTTTAAGCACTTGAGAAATACCACGTCACTGCTTGCTGCAATTTCAGAATCTGACGAGTCGTCTCTCCCAGGAGATTATGGTATGGTAATAGTAAAGTGTTGAATGTAAGCATACTTCAAAATATAGGCAAAAGTAGTAGCTCATCCAGGAACTTTTTACTGACTGTTGTTCGCATACTAAGGATTTAGACATATCGTTCGAGTCGCATACTCGGTTTCGCATACTATATATTAGGATAGTATGCTAAGTATGCTAACAGGGGTAGTGGTAGCGCAGTAGTTAAGGTGTTGGACTGCTAATTGGAAGACCGGGGTTCCCAGCACCAGCAAACTGTCACAGTTTGGCCACTGAGCGAGGCCCCTAACCCCCAATTGCTCAGTTATGTAATGTGTAATGTGAAAATGTTTTAAATTAGCCCATGTTGTATGATTTAACTTTCTACTTTAATTCTGTATAATATAAATATTTTGTATTGATCTAAAATGTAATTTCCATGTGCCAGTAATTGCCTGTTGATGTGGTAGGTGTAATTGACTTTAAACAATAATAATAAAGTAGTTTTTTACTAATAAAGTAGCTAGCAAGCTTCTAAAGCCCCAAACTCTTTTAGACTAAGTTAACATTCCTTTGCATGTTTATTTACTTATTTACTTACTTATTTACTCACTAAACTAATTACTTACATATCCAGCTAGCAATACAATTCTGTTAGTTGCTTTTAATGGTCAAGATAGTGTTACGTTAGCATAACTCAGTTGGTTAGCTAAAATTGTCATTTTTCCCCCACATATAATTGCAAGTAACTAAATAATTACTACCACGTCTATAATTTTGCTTAATTAGTGTTATTGGTTTAAATGTACCAAAGTTTCCAGACTTTTCCCTGTTAACCAGGGATGTTTTAACAAAATTTCTCTAACATTCATCCAAAGTTGTTTATATGTTAGGAACAAATGTTCTTAAAATAATGTTCATGGCATGTTATCATAACATTATTAATAATTCATATATTTCTTGTAATGTTGAGGGAAAACATTCTTAGGACAAAATGTTCCTGGAGCGTTCATTCTTGATGAATCTGCTCAAAATGTAAAAGAGTAATACCATAAAACAACCAAAATATCATTAATTTTACAAACGTTAAGCAAACTGGATATTTAAATCCTGTTTTTTCCCCCACTGCTTTAAGATGATGACTATTGTTAATACGGTATACGTAGAAAATGAATTGAATTAAAAGTTTTTAAAAGCTTTGAATGACTGCAGTCTTTGACTCTTGTGATTGTTGCAAATGCCACATTTTGCTATTCAGTCTTTCTGTGGTTATTTTTGGACTGAAAAAATTAATTACAATTACAAACATTAAAATGTAGTAATAATAATAATAATAATAATAATAATAATAATAATCTTGTTTAAATAGAGCTTATTTATCACGTAAGGAACTCATTTACAGCTAGCATTTACAAATCCATGGACAAATAAGCAGAGAGAAGTATGGTTGGGAAACAATACTTTAAATTAAAATATGTAACTTATTCATAAGTTTTACATGCATTTAGAATTTTTAACATAAAAATGAATGAGTTTTCTTTAAAATTTTACATTTCTAAAAGTGATATTTGTCAAGAACAAACAACATATTAATAATACACCTAATATAGGATGAATTTGACTCTAAGGAATTATAAAACAGGTAGAAAACGAGTATTAAAGTTTAGTATAAACTGCGTCGCACTTTTTTTTTACGTTGGTCCGAACGTCCTTCTCCGTCGATGTTCGAATGCGTTCGGCTGCGCCAGCAACTACGTTGGCGTTCGAGTGACTCGGTGTGCAGCTAGTTTGGTCTTCTCTCTGTTGGAAACGTGAAAATCCCCGTTGATGATCTCTGTCACATTTTAATCAGCGCCGTCGGTCTGGACGAACACGGGAAACCGAGCTGTTCGGGGAAAAATACATTTATACACACAAACACACACACATGAAACCGGCGCTGGAGTTTGGAAGTTCATTCTTTTTGTTTGTGTGAAATCGGTAAGCAGATTCTGATGGGAAAAATAATAGATTGGTTTGCCTGAAAGAGGATTTTTGCCATGTTTTTTGTTTGTTTTAAGTTGTGGAATACTGTGAATCCCCGATTGAAGTCGTTAATACGTCGATTTTGTTTATGAATCCGATTTAATTCCGATCTGATTTTTATTTCGGGATCATTTAGAGCTCGAGCGAGTAAGCGAGTGGTGACTCCCCCTCCCTTTAAATCCCCCCTCGCCGGGCAACGATTTTTAATATAGATTACCCTTCTAATTACGGACGCGGATTTATTTCTATTCTGGTGCAAATGATAAAACTCTACTTTTACTGTTAAATAAAAGAATAGGATCGTTCTAGCACTGTGCCTTCATTGATTTTGCTACTTGTTTTTACGGTTTAAATAGCCTAGCGCTCGAGCTTTGGCCCGTAGCCGTTGGGTTTCGGCTCACGCGTCGGTTTAAAAGTCCGAGAAATGTGTTTTTAAATAGCGCTGTAGTTGTGTTAACGAGTCGATGTGTCATTTTATTAACACAAAAACACAAAGTGGGGTTTGATTTATTTATTTTTTGATAGATTTCCTGGCTTGGTGACGTTGGTGCGCTCGCGCTGTGTTTATGCTAGCTAATGCAAGCTAGCCATAGGTAGCTAGCTTAGCATTGAGGAATAAATGGTTTCACGGAAGTGTTTAAACTTACTTAAGTCACGGTTATAGTTAAATAAATGGTAAAACACGCGTGTGTGTATATCTTAACGAGTGTTTAGTAATTAAGTTAAATAAAATAAACATTAAAGTGTTTGCTGTGTAACTGTATAAACCCCAGCCAACACGGGAACGTTTACACAACTTTTGCTAACGTTCCTAAAAAGTTGTCTAAATGTTAGGATATAACGTTCTTAAGATGATTTCCACGGAGGACTCTCCGAAAGTTAGTAATAGTTAACAAAGGTTCTTGCGCTGTTGATGGGAAAACCTTTCTAGAACGATGTTTTTGGAACGTCCTTATAATGTTATTCGTACTTTATAAAGGTTCTAAGACTGTTTTGAGTGAATGTTCTTAGAACAATGTAATTGGAACGTCCTTATAATGTTATTAGTACTTTTTATAAATGTTCTGAAAATGTTTGGAGAACATGTTTCTAGAACAGTGTTCTTAAAATGTTCTTATGATGTTATTTGTACTTTTTAAAGGTTCTGAAAATGTTTCAAGCAAATGTTCTTAGAACATTGTTCTTGAAAACTTCTTATGCGGTTATTTGTACTTTTATAAATGTTCTTAAAATGTTTTGAGTAAAGGTTCTTAGAACAATTTTTTTGGAATGTTCATTTGATGTTATTCATACTTTATAAATGTTCTGAAAATGTTTCGAGTAAACGTTGGAACAATGTTCTTGGAAAGTTCTTATGTTGTTATTGGTACATATAAATGTTCTGAAAATGTTTTGGGGGAAAAAAAATTCAGTGCAACGCTTTAAAATAACGTATCAACGGTTATTAAACTGCACATATTTTTACGTGTTGGAACAATTCCAATAACATTTTCGAAAGCGAAGCAACGCGTTAGCTACTCGCAACGACATGTTACTTAGCAGAAATGACAGTATTTATATGTACAGAATGTTGGTGAAAATGGGCCAAATGTCATGAGACCCCATGTCTCACTCCCACCATTCATTTCACTGGAGTTTTTAACCAGTGTTGGGTTTTGTGTGGTAAAAGTTTGTCCTGACTCGTGTGTGTGTGTGTTCTTGACAGATTTGTATTTACTCCTTTGGTGGAGGAGGAGGAGGTGAGAAATAACTTGGGGAAACAGGACGGATAAGACGGAGACAGGAATTAAAAAAGTGTGACAGGGAGAAAAAGACAGAGCGAGAGAGAAAGAGACCCTCCCCAACCCCTGTGTAAAGGAAATGCCCATCGCGGCTACTAGTGCACCTCCATCAACTCCAGAACCCCGTGTGCGGCCCCGCGTCCCAGTCGGCAGCGAGCGCGTGCCCAAGCGTGCTCCAGAAGGCGAGTACGGTGCACAGGAAGTAGCTCTAGTTGCGGACCGTCTAACCGTTGTTCACAGCGTTTCCGCTTCCTCAGCGCCCGCGTCTTACCCGTCACACCCTTCTCCCCCGACGCACCCTCCCCAACCCATGGCCACTGAGCCGCCCAGGACTCGGTCCCGCTCGCGTTCTGGATTCTATCAGAGCGCTGGCGTAAACAGTGGTGCCGGAAGTTCAGGCGTAAACCTTCATCACCACCATCACCACCTTCATCAACAGCAACAGCATCAACAGCACCAACTCAGCGGTGCATGCACGGTGCTTGGAGCTCATGGACACCCGGAGAACCTGCGGCCACCCGCCGCCGTGCTTTCCCCTGGTGGACACCGGCATCCAGGTCCTGGAGCACACAGAAGCCCCGGAGGAGCAGGTAAAGTTTTTTTTTTTTTTTTTTTTTTTTTATAAACACAAATAACAATGTTAGTCGATAGAATATTTACATTACACAAATATATGATTCTGATTGAACATCTAGAAGTCAGCAATTTTTGCAATTGTCCACTGCGCTTGTGTGTATCTTATGTTTAAGCTTGCTGTGCGAGATTTAGCAGTGACTGACAGGAACAATGTCTGAGGAATTGGTTCTGAGAGACATATTCAAAGTGTCCCTGACAAATATTGTATAAAACCAGTTCTGCTGCTTCCTATACACAGTTAGCGTGAATGCTGGTTGGAACCGAGAGCGATTTCGGTGCCCCACATATCGTTGGTGGCTACCCGATGCCCGGAAAGCTTAAAGAGAAAGTGCAAAAGCATTGAAAAATATTTTTGTAGCCTGACTGATAGACACGATAGCTCCGGGACATCCGGCTATAGCGGAACCCTGTTCGTCGTGATCATAAGTCTCGGTGGAAATGAATGAATGAACGAACAGGTGCTATTTTGGTCATGACTGAATCATTTTGTAAATGTGTATACTACCGCAATTTGTAATTATACAACTTTTTTATTCATTTCTAGCTACGTTTCCTGTAGGTTATAATGCTCGTATTATATTTGGGTGTTACACTAATGTAGTTTTTGCTGACACATGCTGCATTTTTGTCTCCAAAGAAAGAAAAGCAGAAAAAATAAGGGTGTAGCCTTGTATTTATAGCTTTTTTTTTTTTTTTTTTTTCTTTTCTTTTTAGTATTGCAATATATTTAAATGTGTATTGTAATGCGATGTATCAAGATTTATTGTAAATTTTATTTTGTTCTGCTTAGTTGGTAGAACAACAATAGCTGTTGAGTAAATTGTCTGTAGTTTGAGTTTCTTGATTTACGTTAATTGTCTGTAGTTTTTTCTTTATTTATTCGGGATGTAAGACTTTACACACCCAATATATATATATATATATATATATATATATATATATATATATATATATATATATATATATATATATATATATATATATATATATATATATAATCATTAAAATATATTGTTTTGGTTGGCTAGATAATTCACAATGTATAAAAAGTTGGCAAAAAAATTGGTAGCTATTGCACGGCGAAGAAAAATAGTTGGCTGAAATTTAGTAGATAATGCACAACATATAGATGTAGTGAAATAAATCAATATGAAGTAATTTTTTTGCACACCTCAAACGTTAGCCTGTAGCCTGTGAGAGCAGGTTGTTGAAGAAAAGTTGTGCTGTTATGTGTCTGATAAATAACTTGTACATGGAATCTTTTGTCGTTCAGGGAATCAAAGCTGGTGCCGTGTAAAAATGTTGTTAACGTCACGTTAAAAGATTTTAAAAAAAAAAATCCAGTTGTATATCTCAAATATGGGTTGGCCAGTTTAAGCCCTCAGTCATTGTGTGAGAAAGCAGGCGATTGAGAGAGAGAAAGAAAGAGAGAGAGAGAGAGAGAGAGAGAGAGAGAAGAGAGAGAGAGACTGCATGTGCGAGTGTCGTTTTGAATGTCGGTTAGTAGGAGTTAAAAGGTTATTCTCTTTCACCATGTGAAAAAAAGCCGAAGCCGTTTCCCAGCTGCATCACAGCTTTCAACAGGCACAGTGAGTCAGTCACACACACACACACACACACACACACACGTGTATTTTTCGGACACGGTTTTTCCCAACTTTAAAGATCAGATGTAAGGGTGGTTGTGTGTGCGTGTGTTCACTTAAAACAATCAATGAGTAAGCACACCTGAGTTTGCATAGGAACCCTAAAAGCAGCCCCCCCCCCCCCCCACCACACACAGTGAATTAACCCTAGCAGTAGACTGGAAATACCTGCCTGTCTGCTGCTGTTTTCTTCTGCTGTGTCCACTAACTGTGTGTGTGTGTGTGTGTGTGTGTGAGAAAAAGAGAGGGAGAGTTACGTTTTGCAGTCAGTGTTCCTAATTTATGCTGTTTTATCTGCAGACTGTATGCACACAATTACTGTCACCTGTAATGTTTGTGTGTCTGTGAAAGAAAGAGACATTGGCAGAAATATCTATTGAAGGATGTACTGTGCATGTCTGTATACCGACTGTGTGTGTATATATATATATATCTATATATATATATAGTATATATATATATATATATATATATATATATATATATATATATATATATATATTATATATATATATATAGATATATATAGATATATATATATATATATATATATATATATATATATATATATATATATATATATATATATATATATATATATATATATATATATATATATATATATATATACATACACACGGTCGACCGAGACAGAGGGAGGGAGAGAGAGAGAGCGAGCAAAGGAGAGATATTGACCGGGATCAAAGAGACGGCTTTGATAACGAGGGGAGCTCAGCACAGTGAAATCCCTTGAGTTCAACACCATCTGCTTGCAATACAGAACAAATGCAGCTCACGTGTGTGCTCTCTCTCTCTCTCTCTCTGGGTCTCTCTCTCTCTCTCTCTCTCTCTCTCTCTCTCTCTCTCTCTGGGTCTCTCTCTCTCTCTCTCTCTCTCTCTCTCTCTCTCTCTGACCGTTCTGTCCTTCCTGCCATGGTCATGTTGGTGTGCTCCTCCTGAGCGATGCTTGCTGAACCTTTTCTTCATTCTGTTTCATTATCTGTGTGAGATATTCGAAGGTGTCGGCTTTCAGGACACACACACACACACACACAGACGCATACACAGTAGCAGGCCTTTAAAGAGCTGTTCTCCTATAGGTCTCTCTTTTCTATGTATGTATGTGTATATGTATATAAGAAAACCGAACAATCCTATTGAGACACTTTATATAAAATATAAAGTGTCTCAATAGGATTGTTCGGTTTTCTTTTTCATCCGTTTTACCTGCCTTTATCCTTGTCTCACTCTATCACTTTATCTGTCTCACTTTGTCACTTTGTCCCTCTCTTGTTCTTACATTTTTTTTTTGTCTCATCTTGTCTCACTCACAGGGTTTGTCTCTTTTTGTCTGTCTCTCTTGCTCTGATTTCGTCTGTCTGTACTGTATTTACAGCAAAGAATGGCCGTCTGAGTCTGTTTTCGTGATTGTTCTCAGACACCTGGCACCTGGACACACTCCTGCACGTCCGCACTTAAACCACTAGCATCTCGTGGTCTCTCTGAAGACGATCCCGGATCCAGACTTAATGCCCCATCCGCTCTTTTATTATTTTTTTCTCCTTTTATTAAGTGCAGGTGAAAGCAAATCGCTCTCATTGAGCGAAAGAGGACGGGAAAACTCTTTCAGACCAATTAAAGAGCCCCGGCTTGCCGTATTCGTTTAATTAACGAGGGTCCATGCTCAATTAGAGCGGCTTATCCGTACTACACTGTCTAGAGATGCAGTCCTGCTGCTCCATGCCCGTGTTTTCTCAAGAGTTTTTTACAAAAACCGCAGATGTGTGAGAGGGATTTATTTCCTGATTGGTGAAGTGTTTCATTGGTGAAGAGTTTATTTCTGTTCATTTATTATTATTTATTTATTTTTTTTCCATCCATACCATATTCATGTTGATTTGGAGTCGATTGATTCTTTTCTGATTGGAGAACACACCAGGTTTTGTACTGATCTGTGTGTATGTGAAAGCATTGGGAAAAAGTCATGTTTTTTTTTTGCTTGCACTTTGCCTTTCTTCCTTTGTTTTAGTAGAATGTGTTAAACTTCTTTTATGTAAATCTTTTTTAAGCTTTATTAAAAGATCATCTTTCATCCGTATGCTTACAAACAACAGTGATTGGCTATCAGCTCTGTGATTAGCGGCTGAATTTTGGGCTACCCCTACCATCAGAAAAGCAGAAAAGCTCCGGTTGCTAACTTGTGGTATCTCTAAGCGTTAGCATATTCGTTAGTGAGGTTAAATAATACAGATGCTACTTTTGTCAGTTTCAGTCTTAAATCCACCCTGCTGTTTTCTCGAACCTTCGATTAAACCTCCAACTTCCTTACTGTTGGAACCAGGAACTGTGCTGTGTGTTGTCCTGTTACTTGTTTACATTGTGTGTGAGCGCGCATGCAAAAGAGATCCGAAATAAGAGGTTCTTTAGCGTCTAAGACGATGGCTGTCTTTGCTGTATGGCGTGGAACGCTGATAAAACAAGCTTCTGTCTTTCTCTCGCTTTTTTGCGTACATTTTTTTTTTTTTTTTTTTTTTTTTTTTTTTTTTCTTTTTTTTTTTTTTTTTTTTTTTTTTTTTTTTTTTTCTCACCCACCTTCTCCTTTAGACTCACTTTAAAACATTTTTTTCTCTCTCTCTTCCTGGCTGCATTTTTTTTTAACCCGACTGCGTCCGTCTCATTCTTGTTTCTTCTCTCTTGCTCGTTATTTTATTCTTTCTCTCTCAACCAAAGATTGAGGCATACAGTATACACAGTTACTACATACTAAAAATAAAATATTAACTTGCGTTATATACAGTGATTTCATTTGGAAGTTACCATGGAAACACTCGCACATTTTGATGAACAATACACAGAACATTTAAAGCTAAATTGTAAAGTTTATCGGGATTGAACTTTCTTTTTGTATTTGGACATTGATAGCGGCTTGTGACTGTTGAAAGAAAAGTCAGTGAAATTTGTACACATTTTCAGTGGATTCAGATAAATAGAGCATCATTTTTCCCCCTGTTGAAATATACTAACACCTCTTTCTGTAGCGTTGACAAGCGCTAATTAGAGTTCCCGCCGTGCTACAACGCAACCATGCGCAAACTAAAAATATACCTTCCTGTTCCTCATCACATGATTACGACCTGATTGGCATACGCTTCGGAGACCAATCCCAGGTCCGCTCATGCCATTTCACGTTTATTTACACGTTGACACGTCTAATTTATATCGGCACTTTTACTTTTTACTTTCTCACACACGCTTCTACACTCCTCTATTTTCATAACAAAAGGAGCTATTTGTTTTCGCCTGCTTTTGTGCGTCGCCAGGCAACCTCTTCAGCAGTTCCGGCCACTTCGGAGCTGGACGAGGAATCGGACCAGCAAGCCGTGGGCCGGCCAATTCTGTAAAATCTAACCAAACCTCACCCCCTTCTAATCTGTTTGAATCATTCCATATAAATAACTTCTTATTTAAAAAAATGGCTTTAGGTAATTTCAATTTTTTCTTTGTTCTGTTATAGTATGAGAAAAAACATCCAGGTAGAGTATTTAAGTCTTAAATAATTAAAAGATCCTTTTCATCCATAAGCTTACAAACACACGTGATTGGCTAGCAGCTCTGTAATTGACGGGTGAGTTTTGGGATACCTCTACCATCAGAAAAGCTCCGGTTGCTGACTTGTTATATCGCTAAGCATTTATCTATCATATCGTTAAATCAAACAAATGCTACTTTCGTCAGTGTTGGCTCAAATGGCTAAGGTACTGAGTTTTGTTTAGATGACCAGGAAGACCTAAGTTCAGTCAGCCGCTGTTGGGTCCTTGAGCAAGACCCTTAAACCTTTCTGCTTCAGGGAAGCGGTATCATAGCTGACCCTGCGCTCCGACTTCAACTTTCTAAGCTGGGATATGCGAAGAAACAAATTTCGTTGTGATGTAAAGTATATGTAACAAATAAACACCTTTAGTTCCAGTCTTAAATCCACCCTGCGGTTTTTCTCAAACCTTTTGATTGAACCTTCAACCTCCTTACTGTTGGAACCAGAAACTGGGCTGTGTGTTGTCATGTTACCCGTTTACAGTGTGTGTGAGCGCGCATGCAAAAAAGATCCAAACAGGTGAACAGAACAGCTGAAACCAAATCACGTTTTATGGGGCCTAAGCTGGAGCGAGTGAAAGGGGATGAGAGTTCTGAGCAGTAGTGGGAGAGCAAAAATAATGGAGAAAGGAAGGCAAGAGATGGTGTGATTATGTATTAAATTTCACCTTTTTTCTGACTGTTGGGTTGTTTTGCTTTCCCTGCATCTGGTCTGTCTCTTTCTCCCTGTCCCCTTCAATTCACCACTACTTTAATTTGTGTCTTCCTTTTTTCCTCTGTCCTAGTGAAGAGAGGAAACTGAACACAGAGAGGAAACATAAGCCCAAATTCGTGAACACACTCTCTCTCTATCTCTCTTTCTCTTCCCCCCCCTCCTTTCTCTTTTTGCTTACTTCCTTTTTCCCTGCACTCTTTGTTTATCGCTTCTTTTTATTCAGTTGAGTTACAGTTATGCAAAGGACTTTGGCTAACACATAGCTTTCCTGTGGGTCTGACTCAGATAAAGAGTGAGAGAGAAAGAAAATGCGAGTAAGAAAGTGCACGAGAACGACTTCTGAGTTGAGAGAGAGAGAGAGAGAAATGAGAGTTATTAATGACTGGCATTAGTAGAGAGTTGGTTAGTGGGGGGAGTGAGATTAGGAGAAACAGCAAGATAGTGACCAAAAGAAAGGAAGGGATAGCTGGAATGAGGGTCTAAAAAAAGGGCAAGGGAAGAGAGATGGAGGAAATGGAGTGAAATAGCCGATGCACTCTCAAGCTCCCAGCAAAATCAATAACTGCCATGAGGGGAACCTCAAACTCTTAATGTCTCATATGCACTCCCTTTCTCTCTCCCTCTCCCACCCACCATCCCCTATTGCTATCCATGTCCCCCCTCCCGTTTCATCCCTCTTCCATCTTTGGTAGCGTTCTGTCTGTCTCGTCTTATTCCCCTCTGTCCATCTCTGATGCTGTCTGCAGGGAAATACGGACGGAAACTGCGTAGGAATTAACTATTCGCTGCACCAAGATGGCCGCCAGACACTTCTTACTGTCCTTTTTGTTTCACGCGTTTCACTGATAAAGACTGGATTGCAGGTTAATAAGCTTTATAACCAAGCATAACTCTTAAAAGAACACCTTCTGACCAAACCGAAAGAAAAATGTCCTAGGATTGACGTAATCAGCACGAGATGTTTTCACGCTGCTTCCTAAAACATAACTACACACTAGTACTAATACTGCTCAAAACGGCCACGACTAGAAAAATTAGTAATCCTGGTGTTGTTAACGTTTACTACTATAATTCTATAATGATTAGTATTTCACCTATTATTATTATTATTATTATTGCTCTGAGTGCTAATACTATTATCATTAACTAGTACTATTATTACACTGACTAGTGCATTAAGTATTGCTACTAGTTAAGCGATTCTGCCAGCTGAAATATTTTAATATCAAGGAGTGCATTTGTGTCGAGTTTCGTTAATCCTTAAACACCTGTTTCTTTAAACTCAAGCTAATGATTTTGCTCTTTCTTTTTCTTTGTTTTAATGTCTGTCCCCCTCTCTCTCTTTTTTTGTCTGTTATGCATAACAACTGAGTCATGTGTGTGAGTGAAGATTGGGGGGGGGACTTTGTACTGCACAAACCAGCTTTTTGCTTGCCCTGTTTCCGCAAAATCTTGTGTACACACACACACACACACACACACACACAAAACGTGTTTGTAATGTTGCGATAAAGCTTATGACCGGGTTTAGATCAGTCCATGCCGAAATGTAACGCAACAGATCAAACTTTCGCTTAGAAGCACAGAGGATGATTTAATTAGTTACAGGCGCATACACACACACACACACACACACACACAGATTTGTCCTTAAGAAGACAGAAAAGAGAGGCAGACCTTTGCAGCATCAAACAGCAAAAAGAAGTGTGCTCCCCCCGCCTCCCCCCGCCCAACACACACCTTGCTGTCCTTGGAGCAGAGGTTTCAAGGCATCCAAGGTTAACTCACTTCTCTTCCTCCGATGAAATCCAAGAACGCGCGCGCACACACATGCGCGTGCACACACAAACACACTCACAAACACTTGGTAATATTGTAATAAATGACACTCAAGATTATTACAGTCTTATATAACAAGAGCTTTTATTTTACTGTGTTGTTCATGTTATTAACATGTACATGTCTCTCTTTTTTTCCTCTCACTCTCCCCCTCTCTCTCTCTTTTTCCGCAGGAGCGATGGGAGGAGTGTATCACTATCATTCCGAGCCGTCCTGTGCAGATGCCACAGATAAGGTACAACGCTTTGATTTATTTCAAAAATGTATTTGTTGTTTGTTTTTTGTCTGGTCTTCTACAGGGGTTTCCTGTATGTTCATTCTACCGCCATCCTCTTGCTGGCATGTTAGCAGAGTTAGCAGATAACCAGTGCAGCGGTTGCCATCAGTTCTCGTGCCTAAGCTCGGGTCAACGAACAATACCTGAATCAACACTTGCATATGTTCTCACACACTTACACTACTTAAAAATATTCAATAAATTCCCCACTAATCTCTGAACCCGATCACCTCAGAAATCGCAGACAGATTTAAGTTTTTACACTAGGAAAAGAGACACGATTAATCAGTGATGGATACATTTTACTTATCATAATTAATTGACTGGATTTGATGGTTTCAATCGACGTTCTGAAATGGCGTTGGACTGCTAACCGGAAGATTGTGGGTTTGATTTCCAGCACCACCAAGTTATTATTGCTGGACCCTTGAGCAGGATCCTTAACCTCCAATTGCTCAGTTGTATAAATGAGATAAATGTAAGTTGCTCTGGATAAAAATGTCTGCCAAATGCTATAAATGTAATTGCCCCCCGACTCTAGAAGAATACAACTGAACACCTTTTCATTATGGAACACATCAGAAGCTGCCAGTTATCTGATACAGTAAATCACTCTAGATAACAGCATCTGCCAAATGTCATGACAAATGTACATTTACATATCTGACATCACTGGTGGTGGTGGTGGTGAAGGTGACATCATCAGAATGAGCTTTTTTTGCCAGGTACAGTAAAGGGCACTTTACAGCCTGAGGAATTTGGTGTAGGGTGTAGACACAGAATTAAAAACATACAAGAAAACATGATTTACAGATATATACAGAGTTACGTTGAATGATAATTATGTGGATTATACTATGACAGTATGTGACTTTTGGTGAGTTGTGGGGTGGGGGGGGTTGGTTGACTGAAGGAGGGCACAATTATAATCATCAGTGTGTTTTTTGGGGTTTTGTTTGTACTTTTTTTGAAGCTAGCGATACACAGAGATGTTAATATTTAATGTAAACCCGAACCTTTTTACGGCTTGTTGAAAAATAAACCCCGCCCATGACAAAAGAGCGCAAATTAATGTCACACAGCCTGCAGTCTGGTTTCGAAAGGCTGCAGTCGGCAGGGCTGGAGGTGCGCTAACGATATCCGCTCCAGCTGTGGGGACGCAGCAGGACTATTGAGAGGGTGGGAGTAGGCAGGAAGCAGCGTCTCGTGATGTTCCGAAAAAAGGTGCCCCGGCGTGGAAATACAGAACGTGTGTTTGGGTGTGTGTTTACGCCTTGCAGGTTCCGCTTCAGTCAGCTGATTTCTGCTGTTCTTAGAAAGGAAAGAACAAAAAAAAAATTTAAACAGGCTAAACTGGTGTCCTTTGCAGCTACACGGAGGCCCAAGTATAATGTGTGTGTGTTCTAAGTGAAAGCTCCACATTCTGTTCTCCCTGACAGCACAGAAAAGCAACTCGGCTCGTGGGAGGTCCTGAAACGAAGAGAACTGAAGCTGTGTGTGTGTGTGTGTGTGTGTGTGTGTGTGTGTGTGTGTGTGTGTGTGTGTGTGTGTGTGTGTGTGTGTGTGTGTGTGTGTGTGTGTGTGTGTGTGTGTGTGTGTGTGTGTACGTCAGACTCACCATTCCTCGGCTTCCACACAGGCAGGAACAGGCTCTCCTCGCTTCAGAATGTAGAGGCGGCCTCAAAGTGGGTTTGGCTGTCAGCAAAAGAGAGAGAGATGGAGTGAGCACACGGGGGAGGGAGAGAGAAAGAGAAAAGGGCAAAAAATAATGAGAGACAGGAAAAAAAGTGAACAAAACAGCCTCTCTACTGTAGCTCTTCACACACAAATAATTGATAGCTCTCAGGCGGGATGTAAAGGCGAGCACGGATGAGAGGCCCAGCCCGGCACTCGGCTCGGCTTCTTACACTGATATAATTATCCCGCAGGTCGAAAAGTTCAAGGACTGACAGGAAGTGAACTTGATGGCCCAACCTTGCTCTCTGACCCCATATTTCCTCCAGTTCGCCTCCATGGTTGTTGGATATGTTATATGTAAAGTGCTAGTGCTAACGGGGGGATCTAACTATATCTGTCTATCTATAAATTTATCTTCTTTAATTCTGGATAGTCAGGTAGTTTGACAATTGATTAGATCTCTTTTTCCAGTTTTGTGTTTAGACGTCCACAGCCGTTTCAGTAAAAATGCAAAGAACATAGCATGTAGCACACTTTTGATTTTCCAACGTGTATTTGTTCAGTGTTTATGGAATGTGTCTTTAGTCGGACTCCAATATAAATATAAGGGTGGGGGTCCAGTGATGTAACAGTAACTTTACTTCATAGCGGTCAATTTGTGTAGGTTTGTATGGGTGGGTGGGTGTATTCAGGTTCGGTTATGGTATATAAACAGGCAACTAGATAGGGTGCAGCATCATAAGGGTGAAAAAGAATTTTTATAGACACATCACACTATTACATTGTGTGTGCTGTTTCTGTTATGCCCTTTAAGCTGTGTGTGTATGGGCTAGTTGTGTGTACATGCCCTGAGGCTGAGTGGAGTGTGTGTGTGTGTGTGTGGGGGTGAGTCTCTGTTATAAGCTCATCAGCCTCAGCAGATTTAATAGTGCACACCCCCCCTGCCTCGTTCCCCAGAGGCCGCACCGCATCCTTTCTGGCTGCTTCTCCAGCTTTCATATGGTTCCACCTACTCGTCATCCTGTCATTAGCTGTTTAGTTCACATCATATTTACAGTTTACTGTTGTGTCTGGAGCTCCGGTGAACAGTCACATCTTTCCTAAAGTTTTGTAGTCTCCTGACCACTTCATTGTTAGAACGAACCACTCATGCATTCAGACACACTTTTTACATAATATTATAGTCTGATGAGGATCAAAGAAACATTCCACACATAATTACATTACCCCCATCACCACCTTCAGCTACTGACACCACTTTTCCACCAGAAAAAAGCTGTAGGGTGGTGCCCAGATCCTGGCCGGTTTCATGTGGGATCCAATACGGTAACAAAAGCAAATAAATGAAGAAGTCCACTTCAGTCTGTCAGTTCACCAGCGTGTTTCTCTCCATCAGATCACTGTGGAAAATCCAAGTCTAATAACTAGATGATATCGTGAATAAAAAGCTGGTTTAAGTAGAAAAAGTGGGTTGATGGCAACGACAGAGATTTTAATAATTTTGCACAATTGTATAGAAAAATCTGTAAACTTTTCTTACTATGATTCCACAAGCTTCATGTGAAGGTTTCTTGAAGTTCCTGACATGTTCCTGCATGATGGCATGTCCTGCGGTAGCTGGCTAATGGGATAATGTCACGTGTGTGTATGCGTGTTCCTAATAAAGCAGTCATAAAGGTTTATTGTGCCAGGTTGTGATGGTGAGAACTTGCACCATATTTGAACTTTTAAAGTTCCCTTTAAGGCAATTTACAGCCGATGTGAATGCAGGGTCACACACACGCACACACACAGGCCAAGGACATTGTTTGCTCTGGGGTTTGACTGTGCGCTCGGTTTCTGCACTTCCTAATGGGAAAGCAGAGGCTTCTAGGGCATGGCAGAATAAAGTGTGGAAAGAGTGAGTGTGTGTGTGTGTGTGTGTGTGTGTGTGTCTGTGGTCTGATGGAGATGGAGGCAAGTGTGAAACTCTATACTGAGCCTGATCAGGGACACGTTTATAAAAAAGAAAAAAACTGTGTGTGTGTTGGATACTGGCCCCTTAGTTGTTTCCTGTTAGTGATTAAACACACACACACACACACACACACACAACCCGTGGTGTTGACGGTCATGCCCCTACTGTCTAACTGTGTGAAATATACCACCCACAACATGTGGGTGGTGTGTGTGTTTCTCTATTATATTAATAGTCATAATGTACTCTCTTTATTTTGGTCTGTTGTATACGTTCTCTCTCCCTCTCTCTCTCTCTCTCTCTCTCTCTCTCTCTCTTTCTCACTCTCTCCCTCTGTGTGTGGGTGTGTAAAAGCTTTTGTGTGTGTTCTGTACAAGCGCTTGTGAAAGCTCCACATGACTCAGTGAGTTTCCCGTAAAGCGTCTCGGCATGCAATTCGAGTGTATCGGGCTCCACTAATGCTTGAGCCACCAATGTGTCATTATAGCGTCACAGTAAAGCTGCCTTTTACTGTGGGTGTGTGTGTTTTGCAATAGCCCCTCCCTTCTCCGAGGATTTCCTCACACTTACAGGAAGTGACCTCACGTCGGCCAGAGGCAAAAGCAGGCGGTAATGTTTGTGTGCTCTACTACACACTTCTTCCTGTTCTATACTGTTTAGCTGCCGTTTACTCTATAGATGAATGTTTCCTTTTCCGTTTTACTTATTAATTTGTATTGATGAATTTGAAGATGATAAACGGATAGAAATGGCTTGAGGGATGTAACGGTGGAAAAGAGATTAATTATAAATAGATAAATAAACAGATTTTAGTTGATGGCTGGGATGTTATAGGTGGATGGATGGATTTATTTGGTTTGTGATTGTAAATAGATGGATGGATTTGTTAATGGGTTTATTAAGAGATAAATTAATGTATTCCTTAATGAACAGATAAACCAGTAAATTCATTTATAGGGTTGCAAAGGGGCTGAAATTTCTATCCTATAAGTAATTTTCAGACTTTGGGGAATTTCTAATTTAAAAGGAATTAGGGACCAGTACTGAAAAAATTACTGGTATATGTTGTATTTAAAACCATACAGTACCATAATTTTGCTGTATTCGGGATTTCATGCGCTGCTGTTCTGAAATTCATCCATAGGTGTCACTGTTTCCCAAACTGCTGCTAACCACCGCTATTACGAAGCAGCCGACAGAGCAAGAGGTTTATTAATGCCTTAGTTTTGGCTGTGTCTAAAATGATGCCATGTCATTTCGGTCAGTACATGTTAGCGTGTTCTCTCTTTATAGCGCACTGCAAATGTACAGTTCGAGTCATTCAGTTATACCGACTGCTGTTATTACATGAATTAGTGTTTGTGTCTGTGTCCGTCCCAGGAATCCCAGGAGTTTAGATAACGAGAAATGGTCCTGTGTAGGTGTGTGTGTGTGCCTGTGCTGTAACAGTGTAGTTTTTGAAACCGTTTGTCTACTTTAATACTTCGGCAGGTGGATATATCCATCGCCTGAGGGTAAGAAATAGTTTTATTGTCAAGGAATTAAACTCAAACACTTATTTTTCTCTCTCTCTCTCTCTCTTTCAGACGGAAGACTCCCCCAGTCCAAAGCGCCAGCGGCTCTCACAGCAATCTGTCCTAGAGCTGGCGTCTGCCCCACCCTCCACTCCTTCGCCGCCCATCCGACCATGGGAGCTCCCGCCCAGCCGTAGGCCACACCCCTATCCTCATTCACACTACCACTCGGAGCGCTGTCACACGCCTGCCAGACACAGACGCAGGTATTACGACCACCACACATCTAATGATATTAATGGTGACTTCATTATAATTCTGATCATCATTGTTGCCCTGTGGTGTTCCAGTCCTCCAGCACGGCGTCAGCGAGCCCGGCGTGAGCGCCTGTCTCGACTCCATCACGGCTCTCCAGGCGGGCCGCAGGACGAGAACTACCGCCACCCTCCTCATCCTCATGCTCTTCACTCGTATGGCCCAACTGTACCCCCTCACCCGCCGTCAGGCACAGAAGAGCCTCGCGCCTTTCACCCTCCTGCTCTCTCGCCACGTTTACTGCATCCGCAGCAGCAGGGCACCGTGGTCATGGACCTACATGAGCAGGTCAGATGGCTGTTAGATTGCTATGAAGGTCACAATTTGCATACTATCCAGTTACCATGGTAAATAATCGTGTGTGTTTGTGTGTTAGCTTCCTCAGGGTACAGTCCCCGTATCGTATACAGTGTCTCCAGTGGCAGCGCACGCTCTCCCGCCTCCTCTCTGTACGGGACAGCATATCCCAGCATGCTCTTCTCAGCAGCAGGTCCCTGCCTGCTCCGTGGTCTTTAGCAGCCAGCAGCACTACCCTGTCTGCCCACCTCCCGTATGTCTTTTTTACATTCCCGGCATTAGATTTTATTTAGAGCGAGTCAACTAACTAAGCA
Organism: Bagarius yarrelli; assembly: GCA_005784505.1. Taxonomy (NCBI): domain Eukaryota; kingdom Metazoa; phylum Chordata; class Actinopteri; order Siluriformes; family Sisoridae; genus Bagarius; species Bagarius yarrelli. The sequence continues at coordinate 2,365,580 of VCAZ01000062.1, forward strand.
ATAGAGGTTAAGGGCCTTGCTTAAATCAAACTCTGATCTTCCAATTAGCAGTCCAACACCTTAGCCACTGAACTACCATGTTCCCATGTCTGTGTTCAGGCATCATATTCAGTATACACTGCTGCCCCCTAGTGTTCAAAGCAAGCGCAATTTAAAAAAAGTGTTCCTCTTGATCTTTTTAGATGCTGCCTGCGTGTTCAGTACAGCACTTGCCCGTGCCGTACGCATTTCCGTCGCTGCTTTCCAGTGATTCCCCATTCCTGATTCATCCACCACACCACCTTTCGCACCATCACCACCCACCACACCTGGCCCCGCCAACACACTTCCTGCCTTTCCAGACACAACAGTCACGATCGGTGAGTGTAAACAGAAAATATGACATCTGCTATTTGTATGTATAAACACACACACACACATTGCATTATAGTTGATTTGTCACTAAATTATGATGAGTCATGTGTTTTGTGTGTGTGTAGCCACTACAGAGGATTGAGAATGAGGTGGAGCTTCTGGGAGATCACATACCAGTAGGAGGCAGCTTTAACTATGCCCACTCAGGCCACCCCAGTCCCCTGCCTCCGTCCACGCCTCTGCAGTTCCTCTCCCATGATCCTTTGCCACAGGAGCTCTTCGGAGTGGTAAGTGGTTTTTCCCTGTTATTCTTTTATCAATACTGAATAATTATTTTGATTTGTTACCGACCACTCCTGTCTCTTTTCGATCCACACAGCCGTATCCACACTTCATGCCTCGACGCATTGCTGGTCGTCGGTACCGTTCGCAACAAGCCGTGGCTCCTCCTCCGTATCATCCAAGCCTCCTTCCATACTTCCTGTAAGTTTGACATGAAAATATTAAAGGCTGTATTTCCTGGTTGTGTACAGAGTATTGATGTGGTGTCTCTGTGTAGATCTGTTCTTCCAGTGCAACCCACGGCGGTGGGGCCTGCGATCAGCCTAGAGCTGGACGTTGACGATGGAGAAGTGGAGAATTATGAGGTGAATAATTGTTTATACCGTCTACAACATTTTGGGTGTCCAAAGATTTATATGCTGATGGAAGAAATATAAAATCTATAGCTAGGTTGGTAAACATGCCTTTAATTGGTGTTTGTTTTCAGGCTCTGTTAAACCTCGCCGAACGTCTTGGGGAAGCCAAACCACGCGGCCTGACAAAAGCTGACATTGAACAACTGCCTTCCTACAGATTCAACCCCAGCAACCACCAATCCGAGCAAACTCTGTGAGCAACACACACACACACACACACACAGTCCTAAACAGTCTGAACAGCTGTGGTGATGGGGGGTAATAACTGGTCCAGAAATTAAGCTACTGTTAAACAGAACATACAGTTTGTTAGGGTGCTGGATGATAACGCAAACTTTAAAGACGTTACAATCCAATTTCGTGCTACCGGATGCTTTAATGTCATTGTATTGCACTTGTAGTGTTTAAGTGCAGTTATCATAGTGAATAGAATGTGGTTTTGATTTAGTAAATTATAATTATATTAAAAATATGATTAAAAACCTTTGTTTATGTGAAACGTTTGGAGTCAGAAGACGAATTGTGTAATGTTAAATGCTGATGTAAATGTGCGAATAGTAATTACAGTTAGGTATGGTTTGCTTTATTTAACGTATGTGTGTGTGCGCTCTTCAGGTGTGTGGTGTGCATGTGTGATTTTGAGTCGCGACAGTTGCTCCGAGTCCTGCCCTGCAATCACGAATTCCATGCAAAGTGTGTCGACAAATGGCTCAAGGTTGGTCTCTCTGGAAATATATCTCTCTGTTGTTGTGTTTCTCTCTCTCTCTGTGTTTTTCTGTTTGTCTGTCTCTTTCTGCACATGTATCTTGATTTCTGCACGCTCTTTATCTCGTTGAATGTGTTTTTCTCAGTCTTGGTGTATGTGTCTCTTTGTCTCTGTGTGTGTCTCTCTGTCTTCGTGTGTGTCTCACTCTGTCTGGGAGAGTCTGTGTGTCTCCCTGTCTTGCTATGTGTCTGTCTCTGTGTGTGCGTCACTCTCTGGGTTTTGTGTCTGCCTGTGTGTGTATTTAGATAAAATCCTGTACATTGTCATCATAGTTTAAAACGCATTTAATTAGACCTGCTTTTCCTCTGATTGGTTGTATTGATTTGACCTTTGACCTTTTCCCCCTCCCTGCAGGCTAACAGAACCTGTCCGATCTGCCGAGCCGATGCCTCTGAAGTCCAGCGGGATTCTGAGTGACTGATTCTGACCCGGTTCACACACACTCGCACACACTCACTACCATCGCACCGTTTTTTCATGGATTTTTTTCTTTGTCTGTACACACTGGACTTTGTTTAACAAAAACACACATTTTGGGACTAGCTCTTGTTCGTGTCACAATGTCTTTCCTCTAAAACTCAAACACACTCGCACACACACTCACTTCGTTCTACTAACCCAAGAACTCCAAAGACGGTTTAAGACACACAATCACTGCCATGTCTCCCAGCTTTGTCCTTTTCTTTGTGTTTTTTTTTTTATTAATGTCAGGTGGGTACAGGAGGGCTGCGGACATCCTGGTGTGTGTGTGTGTGTGTGCACACTAACATTCCCGAGCGTGTGAATTTAGTTGATGAGAAAACGACTGGTGTGTATGCACTCCCCCCCCCCATTCTCACCTCCAGGTTTTTCTTTTACAAATAAAACTATTGCATATAAATGTATGTATGTATGTATTAATGTAGAGGGACAAAATGAGAAACACACATGGAAAAATTTTATCTATATATTTAGATGGGCAGGGTTTCCTATGTTCTGACTGAGCGGTCTTATAGAATATGAAAACTGTGAGCTTGTGTGTGTGTGTTTGTGTTTGAGAGATAGACAGGGTTGCCACATCAGTGTATGTATCGATTCCTCATGTGTTTATCCCGTATGTGTGGTACAGAACACTGGCTTTCTGCGCTCACATCGGCTCTTATCCTTTTATCTGCTGAGAACCCTCGCACCTGAATGCTCAGCATAAGCAAAAGTCCTATTTTTTTTTAGCATCTTTTTTGCCATAAGAGTCCGTTTTTCTTTTTTTTTCCCCGACACCCCACCATTCCCTCGGAAAAGAACGATGTAGTCTTCCTTCCATATTCATCTCTTTTTATTTATTTATTGCATTTTTTTTAGGTCCCCCCCCCCCCGCTCTTTCCCCCTCTTATCTTGGCAGGTTATTTACTTACGGTTTAACAAAGCATTTCAAAAACAAAAAATCCCAACTAGGACTGATTGTTATGACACAAGACCTTAATCTGTCTGCATTATAAGCATTATTAATATATTTCCTTTTTTTGGTGATTTTTTTTTTTAATAATATAAAATTTTTAACCCCTTGCACAGGTTTTCATTTTGTTAGTTTTGTTTACAGTAACTGATTCCTGATGTTGTAGTGCGCTCTAAGAACAAAAAAAACACATCACAGCTCCAACAATTTGGTCAGTCATTGTCTTCTCTTTTTTTTTTTTTTTCTTTCAAAATGGATTCAATCAGCTGAGACAAATTTCATATTCATTTCCACGGGCTGTGTCTTTAGTTTCACACTGAACTTTCCAAAGTTATTGAGGTGGAGTTTATACCGCTAAGGGGCGAAGAATAACATGTCAGAATGATCAAATGATTGACAAGTGAAAGAACACGTCCCTCCCACTTCTGGATGTTTTGTTCTGGTTTTTCCGTATCGGCTCACTCACAAGAAGATTTCTCAAGATAATTCTTGAAGCTTGAGTTTAAAATTAAACCAGCATCCTATTGACTTGACTGCGTCTGGTGAAAATCCCATTGCTCACCAGAAGATGGTGCCCATGGTGGGTGGTGTGAAAAGTTTTTTTCCTGAAGTACACAAGATTTATTTAATTCTCTGAGCACTCACACTTAATCAGCCTTTCACCAGCACCCTTTAACAACTTCACACCGGTTTAAAATCGGTGAACCAATCCGTGTGTGCTCACCAGTAAGTGTGTGTGTGTGTGGTGGTTTGAAGTCATTGGTAGAATCTGCATTATTCATCAGCTTTTTTTTTAATGATCATACTTTTCCTTTTCCAGCCTTTGTACACTGTCATAAATCTCTGATCCTCCATGTGGTTAATAACCTGCCATAGACCCTTTATAGGATTCTGACCGTCTCTGCCTCGTGTGTGTGTGTGTGTGTGTGGGCACAGTTGGGCCAGCCAGCACAAAATGTCCTAACCCCGTACTCGCAAACCCGTAGTGTCTAACACTTAACTGCAGATGCCTTTCAGTCGTTTTCCAGCATCGTCCAGTCCAACGTTCCCGTATCTCCATCGCGGCTCGCGTTATCTCCACTCACACATTTCTTTTTAATCCTCTTTACTCTTCTTTTCCGACTTTTCTAAAACCCGACGTTGATCCTTATATGTTTTTCCTCCTGCTTGGTACAATAGCAGTTACCTCATTGTTTTCTATTACTATTTATGTCCTTCTATTTTTTTTGCTATAGAGAGCCTTCTTTTTTTTTTTTTTTAATTTCCATTGTTTTCCAGTTAAAAATTTGAGCCCTGTAATAACGTTCCCAACTTAGCTCCCGTTTTTAACTCAGATGCCTTTCCTCGTTTTTAAATCATCATCCAGTAACCTCCATCATTGGCCATCCAGAAGATGGCGCACCTTGTCTCCATTTATCCCGTAAAAATTTTCCCTCTCTCTTAACTCGAATCACGTTTACTGCAAAACCCAGTTTTTTATATGAGAGTTGTTTCCTTTCCGTGCTTTGGTACAATTAACCTCCATTTTCTACTATTATGTTTGTTTCTTTTGATTTTTCTTTTGTCTTATACAGTGGAATTTCCGCTAAAATTCTCCCCTTGTTTTCCCCCGCCATCCCCCCCTTCTTTTTAATTTCAAAGTTTTCTTTGGTGTTTCCATTACATAAACCAAACATGTATCAGTAACCTTACACTTCGTCATTACCTATAATTCGTACCTTCCATTAGAGTTGACCATAACGTAACTTTACACCGTTTGCCCACATTTTCTATTCTGAGAGTTACTGCTTCCCCAATCGAATCAAACGCTTTACTAAAAAACAATGATTTTTTCCTGCCTGTTTTATTTTTCCTAAACCCAGTGCTTTCCCAACCGTCTTTTGGATTTCAAAGGGTGGTTCAGTAATAAATGTATAATGTTTTCTCCCCATGACCGAAAAACAATCTATTAATGTCACTAGAAGGTTCAACTGAAAATTTTTTTTAGCCGTTGATGACGGTTTTCTAAGAGTGCAACCTTTGTATTCCCTGTTTACTAGCAATTTCACCCTAATGCAATTTCAACGCCTTGCCTTGCTCCACTTAAGGCTAATTGACTGGTACTTGAACTGAACGCCGACCTGTTAATAAAAAAAAAAAAAAGCCCTGCCTTAATTCCTCCTAAATGTTTGTAGGAGTTGTATGGAAAAATAACTAGTTTAATACACATTAGAAACAAAATTAAAACTAGAATTTTGTTTGTCCCCTGAAGTTTTAGTGTTGTATTCCCTTACAATATCTTCTAATGCAATTTCAGTTGTGACCACTAGAGGGCGACAGAATACACCATCGAACAGTCTCGGTACAGACAGTCTCAGTATGATCTTGATGTATAACTGGGGGAACTAGGGGGTGCCGACAGCTTGGAAATTTAACAAGATAAAAAATCCTTAACTCTGGCAGCATCACCCAACCACCCCCTCCCCCAGCACATCTCTGAAAGAAATGTTTCTATAGCCATAGTATGATGAATCTTCATGCTGTGTCTCCATGATATTAATTAACAGGACAGACAGTGGGGGGGACTAGATGTCTATGAATAAATAACATTTGTTGATAGATTAATAAGTTCTACTGGTTGGTGGGAGGGACAATGTCCCCAGTATCACCAGTATTAGAATTTGAGTGAAGACTCTTTTTTTGTATCCCAGCATGAGGGTCACATACAGAACCGCTAGATGTTTCGAATGTTGAATGGTTTAAGGGCATCACCAATTTCATGCTACACTACAGGTCTTCCTGTGTAGCTTTATAATGTCATTTGATGCTGCCCCACCACAGGGTGGTCCTACTGGGTGGTCCTACTGGGTCTTACAGGAACTGCTCCAACATAGGTTCTTCTGGTTTCCATGGTGCAATGGGCCTTGTTAACATTTACAGTATTCTGCAGACACCCTTATTCAGAGTGATGTGCATCGTATATGTACAGCTGAGAAGTTAAAGATGGCAGCTTGGTTTTACTACTACACTGTAGTAGCTAACCACTGAGCTACTTCAGTGCCTTGAAAAAGTATTCATACCACGTTTTTCACATTCTGTCACTTTACAACATTAAACTTAAATGTTTTATTAAGATTTTATGTATTAGATCAACACAAAGTAGCACATAATTGTGAAATGGTACAAGAATGATAATAGTTTTTAAAATTTTAAGCAAATAAAAATCTGAAGTGTTGCATGCATTTGTATTCAGCCCCCCTGTATTCTGATACCCATAACTAAAATCCAGTGCAATCAATTTCCATTAGAAGTCACCTAATTAGTTAATAGAGTCCACCTGTGTGTAATTCAGTCTCAGTATAAATACACCTGTTCTGTGAAGGCCTCAGTGGTTAGTTAGAGAACAATAGTGAACAAACAGCATCATAAAGACCAAGGAACTCACCAGACAGGTTAGGGATAAAGTTGGGAAGAAGTTTAAAGCAGGGTTAGGTTATAAAAAAAACCTAACAGCACCATTACTATGGAGACCAGCACTGGTTTTATTAGGAACCATTGCAGAGCTTCACGACTGACGTCATTATATGAAACCAAGAGACAACCAATTCATTCGAAAACTGGGTGTCAGGATATTTCCAGACATTTCCTTCGGGGCTGGGAATTTTCAGGTTTCATCCTACAGAAACATGTCTTGAGATGATGGTGTAGATGTTGGGTAAGAAGTGACTACCACAACCACATGTCTTTCTGGGGCCCCATGGCAGTTCTACCGGCATATTAATGTTGTGTAGTAAGTAACCAGTATGCTCTTTGTACACAAAATTCTGGTGAGATCATTGGGCCCAACAATTAAGCACCGTGACCGCTACTAGTAAGGCTTAGGGTAAATTCACATCATCATGGGGCTCTGTAATATGCAGTTGGAGTAGAGTTTTATCTTTGGCCCCTCTGCTTCCGTACTGCTGCCGTTCCATGTGAGAACATTTACGTAAACTCTGACTGCTCAGCTATCCTTTTTCTCAAAAAGCTTTCTAGAGGTTAATTATTAAACACTAGGGCGCCGCCTTTTCTGCACGCTGTGATTTTTTCCTTGAAAAAGTGGCCTCGGCATCCATGCCGTTCTCTGTTCCGTCTGATTAGCTGATGGCCATCGGAGCCAGTGGAGGCAATTTTAATTATGTTAATCAAAACCACATAAGAGCTATGAGATGTGGTGGAATTAGGTCAGACGGACTCGTGAACTGCCCTCAGACATTTGAATAAGTGCTTGCATCATGTCAGTGTGGCGCTTCATCAAAAGATTTGCGGTTGTTTGAGCAGGACTTGGAACAGTTCTATCACAAATTCATGTTAGACAGAAGTTTTAAAACAACACACAAGAGCCACAGGATTTAATTAGACCAGACTTCAAACAATACCTTGGGGGTTTGCCAGGCTCTGGCCTGTACGTGTCACATGGCTGGCCCAACTATCTAAGAAAAAAAGGATTACATTTTGGTATTACATTAAACAAGCTACTAGTTAAGAGTCTTCTGGTTCCTTCTTTGACCCAAGACACAATCAGGACTCTCAAAAGTTTTTGCATTGCAGATATACAACCACTGAGATTTCTCTTACATAACTGTTTTCCCTCTAGGAAAACTGGTCTATTGCTCAAATCCACACGCTGCTGCATGACTTCATGTTCATATTTTATTCATGAATGGCTTCACCCACACCAAGAGACAACCACTTCATTCGAAAACTGGGTGTCAGGATATTTCCAGACATTTCCTTCGGGGCTGGTTTGGAGAAAACCTGTCGTATGTTCTACAGCGTCAGAATTTTCAGGTTTCATCCTACAGAAACATTTCTTGAGATGATGGTGTAGATGTTGGGTAAGAAAGTGTAACTGTGTGTGTGTGTGTGTGTGTGTGTATAGACGGATTCTCTAGTGTCCATCTTATGCAATCCGTCTCCAGACGCAAGAGCAACATATGTGGAGGCAATTCTTAAAAAAAAAAAAAAAAAAAAAAAAAAGGCAACACTGCTGTCGGTCATTATCCTTTTTGTCGGATCCAACAAAAAGTTCAAAGCATTTGATACAAATGATGTTTTCTGTAAATTGCCTGTAAATCTTTGAAAATAAGTGTCTCTAAGTGTGTGCAAAATTATACGAAGTCTAGTCTGTTTACATTTCGACATGATGAGCATGATCTGTGTACAGAAGTGCATTATTAGCTCAAGTTTATAGGTGCAACTTTTACTCCACTATATTTCCTAAAGAACATTTCTCCAAAGCATACTCATTACCCACTAAAAAAGAAGAAGGGATGGCTTTTGATTGGATAGTTACATCATTTATTAAATATCTTTGCTCATGTGCAAACAACTGCTCGCACGGCCAGGGTTGATTTTAACGTCCTTATCTGAAGAAACGTATACTTTTATTTCTTTATACAACTGAGCAATTGGGGTTTAAGGGGACCAGTGGAAACTTGGTGGTGTTGGGAATTGAACCCCGTCCTTTAAATCAATTATTTATTGAGCTTCCACTTTTTTTACTCACGGCCAGTCATTTCATGCTATCAAGCGACTCGGTTCCGTTTGATGCTAAAGCAGATTTTATAATGGATGCAGAAAAAGCAGCAACATCTGATTCTTTGGTGACAAACAACATTTGTAAAAAAAATATACATCTATAGCATTTCTCTCAGCTGCACTGTTAGCAGTATGTACAGTTACAGTTTCTATGTGCTGCTGTGTTCATGTATTCTGCCCACAGCCTTCAAAATCAGTAGTGCTGCCCATGTAACTTAAACTATATTAGGAGTGGTAGATTAATACTTGGTTTTTCTTTAAACAATCAGATTTTTTAATCCGCTTTACAGGGCCCGCTAGCTGCGTACGAAGATGTCAGCATTTTTGCATCCTGTGATTGGTTGATTAGAGTAAAACTGTTACAGCCCAATTTGACTATCGAAACCTGTCTGTACAGTTGAATTTGAATTACACCCACAATGGCTGACAGACGAGGAGAAATTAAATCGGTCTTGGACTTACTTGAAAAAAACGTTTTTAAAGCGTTTTTTTTTTTTTTTTTTCGTGAGGAGAGGTCTGAAAACTCTGAAGATAACTAGCTTGTCTCAGCCCAGGAAAGAGCGCCCACTGAAGGCCCTGGTACCAAATGCACTGCCTACCACTGATTTACATATACACTCGTCATTAATTAGAAAAAAAAAGGGTTTGTGTATACAACAATTTTGTAATTTACTTTCACTTTCACTTAATCACATACTTTAACATTTTTACTCAAGACATTTTCAGCTAAAATAACTTATACTGTCAGTCAATGTGTTGCTTTCGGTTACTTTTTACACCTCTGCTTAAGTTCCATTACAAGTAGGTTGTTGCTAAGTTACAGTACTTTTGTTTTTTTTTTACACAAAATTTTGCTGATTCTGTCAGTTTCCTACCAAAACCCACAATTTAAACAAGTTTTATTTATTTATCTGTTCTTAATGTAGTTTTTACTGTATGTAGTTAAACTGTCGTTAAGTGAAATGTTGCCGATGTCTCGGTCTTTCAGACTTACATGCTGACAGACATAATGACTAAACATGAAACAATCCGAATAATACAGTAAATAATGTGCCTATTTGTTTTGTAGCTTACTATTTTTGGGAAATAGGACAAAAAAACCCCACAAATAAATAATTTAAAGGATAAAATCAGTTGAATAAAATTGACTCAGTGTAAATAAGTGTTGGTGCAGGTGTTTATATTTCTTTTGATAAATATTGGAGAGGAAATTCGGATAGGCAGATACTTTTATTAATGGGTGTGGTTTAATATTTACATTGTTAGGTATCCTGATTTTTCCTTAACACTAAGAGTCACAGCGTCTGAGACGAGAAATGTCCCTGTGGTCTCGTCTTAAAACGAAGTGTGTGTGAGAACTGGTAAAATAAAGCACTCTGCTAAAGTGGTTTGTGGTGTTAAGAATACACCTTTCGGACTCGATCACATCTCATCTCTTTTTCATGCTCTGACACACACACACACACACACACACACACACACAGACACAGATTTGAGTCTTTTGCTTTCTAGAACATGCATTCAAAGCTAAATAGAAGAAAAATGACCTACAGCAAAAACGTCTAGTTAAAGTTGATTTTAGAACGAAAACTGAAGGTCAGTTAATGTAGAAATCCTGAGTCTCCTTTCTGTAATGAGGAGCTAAGATTGATCGATCTACTAGTGGTGTACTTGTAAGTGGACTATTTATTCACACTTCTCTAAAGTGAATAGGTCACTTTTCAGTTCATAATAGTGAACTTTGACGTCAACCTTATTTGAATTGCAACTAGGCAGAGAACTATTCTGTAAGTAACTTTAGAGATCCTTTACTACATTTACATTTCTTACATTAGTATTGAGCAGACGTCCTTATGCAGAACAGTTAAGGATTAAGCGATTCTCTCAGTGACCCAGCAGTGGCAGCTCGGCGGTGCTGGGAATCGAACCCATGATCTTGAGTTTTAACTAAATGAAAACATTAACAAATTTTAAATTGGTGGCTGGTTTGCTATGTTATCTTGTCTCCGCATCCTGTTCTGGGCTTTATATATTGAGTTAGCTAATTTAAGATAGCAAATTTTGGTAGACACTGTACACGTTGAATACATGTATACAGGCTAAACAAATGATAGAAAATGCCTTCTATAACCTCATACGCCTTCAAGGTGTTTCATAAAAGGAATTTCCTTTTACCTTATCTCCTGCAGTTAAGCCAGCATTGCTTCGTAAATACTTTTAATCTAGCCGCACTTATATCCATGTGGCTCAGCTTTTGCATACGTTACGGTAAAAGCAATGAACGTGGAAATACAGCATGAACAGCATTTATATAAAATGTACAGTATTTATATAATGTGTGCTGTCAAACTGATGGCTTCTTAATGTGCAGACCTTTGAGCTCTCTCAGCCACCGTAAGTAAAATTTTAGGGAAAAATTATATTACATGATGGAAAACCGACAAAAAAATGTATTAAAAAACGTGAGAACGAGAGGAAAGAAGAATATCATTCAACAGGTTTGGTTTTTTTCTTTAAAATAATCAAGTTTTTTTATTGTCCCAGTTTCTCTCTATCGCTATATCATTTTCTTCACCTATGGTTTCTCTATCCCTGTATCCTTTTGTCTCTTTCTTCTTATCTGTGTCTCTCATGCTCTGTATCTACATTAACAGCATTGTAGCAGACGCCCTTATCCAGAGCGATTTAACTCATTTATACAATGAGTGCCTGGTGCTGGGAATCGAACCCACAATCTCATAGTTAGCCTCTGAACTCTAACCCTTGCACTCTCTCTTTATGTACAGTTTTCACCCTCTGTAACTCTTTCTGTTTCTTCCTGTTTCGTTCCATCATCTTATTCCTCCATCTCTTTTTTCTGTTATTCAGGTTTCCATCCTAACATTGAGTGTTAGTAGGTCAGTAGGAATTCGGTTCGTTTCCATCAGGTTGTTCAAGCGTCTGACGGCGGTATATGTAACTCAGTAACCAACAGTAAATAAAACGAAGCATAAAGGAACGGAAACAGCAGATTAGTCACGCGGGTTTAATATTCGCTACGTCAGAATTTATTAACCAGTAACCAGAGTTTCCTCATCTGTTCAGACGCACCTGTTAGCATTCGTGTTGTTATGAAGAAATTTTTTAACATTTAATAACTTATTTCTGTTTTTCCTCTTTCTACATGTTTTACTTTCTTTCACTCCTATATCTTTTTTCTTTTCTTATTTTATTCCACCTGCTCAAACTTCATCCTCTGTCTTTTCTTTTTCTTCCTGTATCATTCTGTCCCTTTATTTTCTTTCTCTCTCTCTCTCTCTCTCTCTCTCTCTCTCTCTCTCTTTCTCTTTTTTTCTGTTGTCTTTTGCCTTTTTCTCTCTCTCTCTCTCGCTCTAAAACCCGCGCTATAAAACTCTTTCTTGGACACCGTCAGCTCTGTGTTAACCTCGTGCCACACAGATATAATTCATCTGCCCCCGCTCCTTCCTTCTCACCTCACATACACCCAGGCCTTCATTTAATCAATGGTCATCCCTCCGTTCACCTTGGTGTAAATCAGAGCTGAAATATTTCCCTTTTACCACTATAGCAGGTTCATCATCGGGCACCCTGAATGTACGACTCTGGTATTGCCTTAAAAAATAAATTTTATGTGTGCTTTTATATCAAAGCTTTATCAGATTCTATTTAAAACACTTTAATCAAACCGCTAACACAATAATGACATTTTATTTCCTTTATTTTTGGATAAATGATGCAATAAAACCAGTTGTGGATGATTTGGTCTTCAGAGTTGATCTCTGATCGCGTCTCTACATATTGTTGTCATTCACATCCCTGATGCAATCTTCTCTGACAGTACATCTGGGAATTGTTATCCAATCTGTCTGGAATCATCTCCATCACTTCCTCCTTATTGGCTGAGACAAAAGTTGTCCCGCCTCTTTAAAATCCATCCATTTATGGCTCTATTCATTTATTTCTCTGATATATGAAGAGTGTATTCTCTGTATTGCAAAGTGAAAAACAGGGGAGGATAATAATCACACACACACACACACACACACACACACACACACACACACACACACACACACACAGACATCTGCCGAAGAGACAGTCTGAGTCAAAACCCATGCTCCTGCAGACCGATCAAGCTAAAGCTGATTTACTCTGGCAGTCTTGAGTGTGTGTGTGTGTGTGTGTGTGTGTGTGTGTGTGTGTGTGTGTGTGTGTGTGTGTGTGTGTGTGTTTGAGACTTTTGGTTTCAGTAAGAATTTTTTTACTTTATCATATTAACGTCACTACATTTACATGTACTGTTATATGTCTTAAAATATACTCTGCAGATTTACATTTCTAATTATTGTGTGTGAGTGTGTGTGTGTGGGGGGTGTGGGGGGGGGGGTTAGAGGTTGTTGTGTGTTCTGTATCCAATTCTGTATCTAAACTTGAGTAATAGCAAAAGGTCCTGTGTGTGTGTATCTATGGCAACTCTTTTGATCTTTAAATATATGTTCGGAGTAAAGAGGACTTATTTTATTATTAGTGTATGAATGTATTTACCAAATTAAAAGACAATCTACGTTGCTGTATTTTCGTGAAATGGTTTAAAATCAAACCGGCTTCTCATCCTTACAGAAATTAAACACGCACACCATCTATCTTTTATCAATCCAAATAAAATTCGATTATATCTTGTTAAATCTGTTTGCAGGATCTAACTCTGACACCCCGCCCTCTGTGATGAATGCAATCATCATTTAACACATAGCATCATTTCATTAAACTGATAGTTTAGTGTTGTGATAGTTTAGTGTTGTGATAGTTTAGTGTTCTGATAGTTTAGTGTTGTGATAGTTTAGTGTTGTGATAGTTTAGTGTTGTGATAGTTTAGTGTTGTGATAGTTTAGTGTTGTGATAGTTTAGTGTTGTAATAGTTTAGTGTGTTGTTTAATAGTTTAGTTGTGATAGTTTGTAGTTTAGTGTCTGATAGTTTAGTGTTGTAGTTATGTTGTGAGTTTAGTGTTGAGTGTTTAGTAGTTGTATAGTTTAGTGTTTGATAGTTTCTTTTATTAGTTTGAGTGTTGTGATAGTTTAGTGTTCTGATAGTTTAGTGTTGTGATAGTTTAGTGTTGTGATAGTTTAGTGTTGTGATAGTTTAGTGTTGTGATAGTTTAGTGTTGTGATAGTTTAGTGTTCTTAGTTTAGTGTTGTGATAGTTTAGTGTTCTGATAGTTTAGTGTTGTAATAGTTTAGTTTCTGATAGTTTAGTTTAGTGTTGATAGTTTAGTGTTAGTTAGTGTTCGAGTTATGTGTTCTGATAGTTAGTGTTGTCTGAGTGTTTAGTGTGATGTAAATCTGATAGTTAGTGTTGTATTAGTTTAGTGTTCTGATAGTTTAGTAGTTTGTGTTTAGTGTGTATAGTTTAGTGTTTTGTAGTTTAGTGTTGATGATAGTTTAGTGTGTCTGTGTTTAGTGGGTTTGTGATGTTTAGTGTTCTTATGTTAGTGCTGTCTGTTTAGTGTTGTGATAGTTGTGTTGTGATAGTTTATGTTGATAGTTTAGTGTTCTGATTTTATAGTTTAGTGTTGTTAGTGTTCTGAGTTTAGTGTTGTGATAGTTTAGTGTTGTGATAGTTTAGTGTTCTGATAGTTTAGTGTTCTGATAGTTAATGCTGATAGTTTTTCTGATGTTAAGTCTGATGTTTAGTGTTGTAGATAGTTTGTGTATCATGGTTGTCATGATTGGTATTTTGGATAGTTTTAGTGACAGTGCTGCTTGAAATCTTAAATTTTAGTGTTGTGAAATTTTAGTGTATCTGATTGTGTTGTCTGATTTTAAGGTGTCAGTGAAGTTTAGTGTTTCACTGATAGTTTTGAGTGTTCGTGTCGGATAGTTAAGTGGTGTGATAGCCACAGTTTGAATGGATATTCAAATCTGTTGGAAACCCGGCCACAGTTTGAATGGAATTCAAATCTGTTGGATTCTTATAGAAATTCTGTAGAATAAATAATAACATCAAGTGTTCCAATCTTTCCTGTCAGCCTTTGCTATCCTAAGTACTGCCAAGCAGCTACAGTCGGCTCCTCAAGCAAGACACTCATTGCTGCTCCACATTGATGACCTGCGCTCTGAACCCAACACTCATTCAAGTGGGGTGTGTGTGTTTGTGTGTGTTTGTGTGTAATTAGTAAGTTTATGCTGTTTCAAAATCTACATTTTGACAAGAAAAAAAAAAAAAATTAAATAAATATACAGTATCTATATCTATATCTATCTATCTATCTATATATATATATATATATATATATATATATATATATATATATATATATATATATATATATATATATATATACACACTATATATACTATATCTATATCTATCTATATATATCTATATATCTATATATATATATATATATATATCTAGATATATATATATATCTAGATATATAGATATATATATATAGATATATATATTCTAGATATATATATCTATATATAGATATATATATATATATATCTATATATATATATATATATATATATATATATATATATATATATATAATATAACAGCACTCTGGCTTGAACTGGGGTGGAGGCTGCTATAGTTTTTCCTTTCTGTCTGTTTCCTTTTTAATGGGATGTTCGATGGAAAATCTGCTGCTGCCGGTCAAAAGGAGTGAGTAGGAGAGCAGAGCGCGCGTGAGGTATTTCCCGCGTTTTTTTCCTTTTTTGGTTGTTAGCGCCGGCGCTCTGCGCGCGTGGGGCTCATCACTTCAGTCTGTAGTAAAGTGTTAGCTTATTTCTCTCGAATATCAAAGTGAAAAAAAGGAAGAGGACAAAGAAATTAAAGGGAGAAACTCGATAGGATGATGGCAGAAAACTGGACGTTAGCACTTCTTCTGTTTTTCCTTCAGGTTCGCAGTAAGTATTTTTTTTAATTAGCATTTAGCAGTAAGTCTTTTTTTTTTTTAATTAGCGTTTAGCATCATTATTTCCCTTTTGTCTGTCATCAATTGAATTATTCCTCTTTATTTCTGTCAGCCTCTTATCAGTCTTTTTGTATTCATATCATTCTGTCCACCTTTTACAATGTACACTTTAGTTTAATTTTACTTTTCAATTGTAGTTTATTATAATTAAAGGCAAAAAGAGAACAAAAAAACCAAACAAATCACCAACAATTTTTACATAACCTATTAATACAATAAACAATAAACAACATCAGCCTTTTGGCAAATCATTTTATATTATTATTATTATTTGCATTATTATTGTTATTATTCTCAATATAAGCTACAGAGTAAATGAATGTTAATAAATTGCATATAAAGATTTTACTGTGTGTTTGTTGTGTGTCCTCAGAAATCTGCTTTTGTCAAAATTAGTTTTTCGGCCAATAAATTTGTTGTTCAAGTACAGATGCCGATTATTTGCATGTTTATGTGAGCAATAACCAATGTACAGAGCCGATATTTAGTTATTTATATTTTACTTCTGTTTTTACAATGATGAAATCAATGCTGAACTAAACAAGTGTTTTTTATTTATAACACTGTCAGTACTCTCATTTAACTCCCTTACAGCAAAAAAAACCCCTTTTATTTTAACAATAATAATCTAAAGCTGAAAGAAATAACAAAAAAAAGTTAATAAAAAAGCCTTTGATCAGGTAAACAAACAGTTAACAAATAAAGTACATAACTGTAACAGTTAAAAAAACCCATTTCTAACCCATTAAAATAAAAAAAGAATATTTAGTTTGGCCTTTAACTGACCAAAACTAGGCTGTACTGTGGTGTAAATCCAGTTAGTTTGTCTGTAAATACTGCTGTTGACTTGTCTGTCCTTATAATGCAAAGATTTTTATATGTGCATACTTTTTTTTATAAAACCCACAAGATGGCGCCACACATACATTGGTGGATCTGATATCTGATAATTGAAAATATCAGGAAAAATATCGGTAAAATCGATAATCGGTCAATCTCCGGGTTAAAATCCAGTTCACTACATTTAGCGTGCCTAAATGCTGATAACAATGACGGACAGTCCAAATCCATGCAGTGCTTCAGCACATTGTATTGTGTGTTTTAGTGTTATCCACGTGTAGAGGTTGTATATACAGTACATATATATATATATATATATATATATATATATATATATATACATGATCCTCATAGAGTACATTCAGATCAGACTTATATATTTATTAGAATACTTTTTATTATGCATATATTATTAAATACGATACACTTTAACTCATGGTGCCATTAAAAATAATACAAATTTAGGTCCTGGAATGGATTAAAAATAGCAAGTGAATGGCTAGCTGCATTTTTCACACTTAAGTAAATTTTCGAGTAGCTAATTAGTTTAAGTCGATCATTTCTAGCAGTTATTACCGAAACTACCTATCCAGAATTAAAATTAGAGCAACATTTAAGGGAAGCGCTGGCTGCAATAAAAGTTTTATACTTATAATAATAAAAGTTTTTATACTTATAATAATAAAATTTATAATTTAATAATTTAATTAATAATATAATTTATAATTTATAATATAATTAATAATAAAAGTTTTATACTTATTACCGAACTACCTATCCAGAATTAAAATTAGAGTAACATTTAAGGGAAGCGCTGGCTGCAATAAAAGTTTTATACTTACCACATACGCAAACAGAGAAATCCTGATTTTTAGAATACTGGTAGCCCTCTAGCATGAGCAGGATTGACTGAGGTACCAGAAAGGCAGAGACAGAAAGTAATTAATTACAAATTCATATGTTACGGTTCTTGAGTAGATTTTTCTGCTTTTGTGAGTATAATTAAATTGTGGTACTTTTACTTGAGTTGTCTAAAAAGAAGTGATTCAACTTCACTAGCTACATTTGTTTGTTTTTTTACAAAATTTACAAAGTGCAAAAAATTTCTGTAAATTCATTGCATTTGTTTGGATGGTTATATAATGGTTTTATAGGTTAAATACCGAGCTTATGCCCTTTCAGAAGCTAAGTATGGTTTAAATGATAAAGATTCTGTCTCTGATTGTCAATTATGAGTCTTATTGATTCTTATTGAAGTTTTATATTAAATAAATAAAAAGAAACTTATTTGTAACATATTTATTCTGTTGCAGCTGAATACCATGAACAAATATTATCAGCCTACAGACTTTCATAAGGAACTTTAGCCGATCATTTTACAAAAAATCCCACAGCAAAAACAACCAGACTAAATATTAAATATACATTTTTATTTTATTTTATTTTATTCATGTTCACTTTAGACCAAACTGACTGTGTTCATGAGGATATTCTGACAGGTATATATTTATGATCGGTTCAAGTATAGGACATAAAAGACACCTCAGTTCAGAATTTTTGGATTGAGAGGTAACTCTCTGCATGTGCGGCACAGAAAACAGCCCATAAGTGCTCATTTGAGATCAGCTTTTTACACCTGAATGATTTAAAATCACAGTTTACACACTGAGGTACTTTAACGCAGTAACTCGAGTAGTTTTTGCATTTATTCTTTAATTATTAAACATATGAAGTGCAGTGGGAAAGTAGTTCTCTACTTTTCTCACTCTCGCTCTCTCACTTTATCTATCTGAAACCTCAGCAGGTAAAATATTGGATTTTTCCTGCTAGTCAGCAGTTTTGTGTTTTACTTGGTTGGTTCCTGTACGCCTGTGCAGCAGTGTTGACTATGGGAAAAGGAGCCTTGGCTATATCTGTCTTTCTCTCTCCTTTACTCTCTCATGAGAAGATTAAGAAGATCCAGAATGCTCAGTGCCAAGTTTTTGCAAGGTGAACAGATATGACTGAATTTCTAGAAATTTAGGTATGATTGGGTCGCGAGAAATTTCGTGACATTTCAACAGATGGCAGCACAAGGCTGTATGCAAGGCTGTACTCTTTGTGACATCCTCCTGTTGGTGTGTCTTGAAACTTTTTGATACCCTTTCTTAGTTGATATTTTTATGTAGTAATAGTAGTCATGTAGTCATGTAGTCATGGCAAAAGCAGCTAGTGGATAACAGCTATTCTCTTTCCCATCTGCTAGCTTTTGTCATATCACCATACCTGGAGGGGTGGAGGTTTGCTCTGGAGAGAAGAGGAATGAAAGTCTGACGTAGCAAAACAGAGTACGTGTGTTTAAATGAAAAGGAAGTGGAACAGTGAGATTACAGGGTGAAGAGGTAAAGAAGTTAGAGGAGTTTAAGTACTCGACAGTCCAGAGCAATGGAGAGTGTGTAAAAGAGGCAAAATGGGTGGAGAAACGTATCAGGAAAATATGAGCTAGAATTAAGAGGAAGGTGTACAAGACAGTGGTGAGACCAGCAGTGATGTATGGTTTAGGGACAGTGGCGCTGAGGAAGAAACAGGTGGCAAAGCTGGAAGTAGCAGAGCTGAAGTTGTTGAGGTTTTCTTTGGAAGTGATGAGGTTGGACAGGATAAGGAGCGAGTTCATCAGGGGGGACGGCTCATGTTAGATGTTTTGGGGAGAATATAAGGAAGCCAGATTAAAGTGGTTTGGACATGTACAGAGGAGGGATAGTGAATATACTGGTAGGAGGATGTTAGAAATGAAGCTACCAGGCAGAAGGCAAAGAGGAAGACCAAAGAGGAGGTATATGGATGTGATAAACGAGGACATGAAGTTAGTGGGTGTAAGTAAAGAGGATGTAGAGAATAGAGAGAGAGAATGTGGTTGATTCGCTGTGGCGACCCCAAGAAGGGAACAGCCGAAAGGAAAAGAAGAAGACCTGCTGAATAATAATAATAACAACAATAATATTAATAACAAATATTAATAATAATTGAATAAGCCTAAGCAATGCTCAAAATGTTTGGTTAGGAACTAGTAAAAATGGAGGTGGGGGTTTGGATTGGAGAAACTGGAGCAAGAGAGTGGGTTCCAGTAAAGGGATGTACTTGGGTTAATACTACAATCCAAAAAACCCATTTTGTGTAGCCCGACAAATACAAATAATTATATTATTTATAATGATAATATGTGATCCGCTAATAGGCTATATGCACACTGAATGATGATGTTCTTCTGCTAAAACCTCAGCCAGCTCAGCCTTTTCCGTTATCATATTCGCTCAGCTACAATGGCAGCTTTTTAACTGCATAAATCAAAATCTCTAAAAGCAATCTTTGGAAATTTATCAATCTGTTACAATATAATTAAACTAAAAGAATGTGAGGGTACAGTGAAAATGTTTTAAAAAAATAACTAATGTTAAACAAGTAATTTATTGGAGCTAAATTTGTAGCAAAATGTTATTATTCATAATTATCGTTGAGAAGAGAGTTACTAAAAATTAAATAAACATTAAATAAACAACTATTTTAAGGAGAGAACCATCCCAAGACACACAAGTGTACTGTGGAAAAAGGTAGCTAGGTTAAAGTTAAAAGATTGTGGATTTTAAGATCATGCTAAGTTGGATAAAAAAATTAAATAAATGTAAGTCACTCTGGATACGGGTGTCTACCAAATGTCACGATTGAACAATTGAAAAAAAGGTGATATTTTTATGTATATGCAATGCATTATATATGTCTGGCTGGATCCCCCATTTATCAAACCACAAATACCCTCCAGGTTTCAGCACTACTTTAACAAAAACCTCAAAGAATGTGTTTTTACTGGTAGCAGAGCCGACCTGATTTTGTTCATTTGACACTTTGCTATTAATGTGTCAACGGTTTAAAGGGGATTAAAGTCTATAGTGATTCAGGTTTTCTCAAAAAAAGTAACATTTTCTTAAGTGAAGGACACATACTGTCCATTTTTTAATAAAAAAAAAAAAAAAAATTATACCACAGATAAAGATGTGTTTAAAATTTGAGTCAATTCTGGTAGGATTATTTTCCGTAAGTAATTTGTGTGTGTTTGTTAGGTTCCCTATCAGCTGATGCTGAGGAGAGGTTGATGGATTTTCTCCTTAGTTCAGATCGGTACAATAAGCTAATCAGACCAGCAGTCAATAAGAGTCAGCAAGTCACTATCGGCATCAAAGTGTCCCTCGCTCAGCTGATCAGTGTGGTGGGTGCTTCTCACACACACACACACACACACACACACACACACACAATATGTCCAAACAGTAAACACACATTTCTAAACTTGCTTTACTGTTTCCATCACTGCAGAACGAGAGGGAACAAATCATGACAACTAACGTCTGGCTCACGCAGGTCAGAACACACTGGACAGACTTAAGATTTAAATATTATTAAAAAATTGTTTAATTACAGATATAGTTATTAGTTCTTGTTATATGTAAGCTTTCCAAACTTTTTATATGTCACTCCCTTTTGTCTGCCATATATATTTATTTTGACATTAATGTTTGGGATTAATTGTAAATGTATAGTAAAATACAATTCTTTACAATAAAGTAAAAAATTGGTTAAATAACTAAATATCTTTAATGCCAGTTTTTCATGTTATGTTTTCCACTGACGCGCAGGAGTGGAACGACTACAGGCTCGTCTGGGACCCAGACAACTACGACGGCATCCAGAGACTACGAATTCCCTCCCACCACATCTGGCTTCCTGATATCGTGCTCTACAACAAGTAAGCTGATGCACTAAATACCGACCCACTCTTTTCACCAATACAGCACAGTTCTATACAGTACTCACATACAGTAATCACAACGATCTGCATACTTAAAAATTTAAAGTGTAGTGTTAGTATACTTACTTTAAACTAAAACCTAAACCTAATGCATTTAGTTCATTTTTATAGACTAATCAAAAATATACTAAATGGCTATATACTAATACACTCAACTTAGGCCTAGACTGACAAATAACTTTTATAAATAACCTAAATAGTATGTTTACAAAAACACCACCACATTGATCTTATTTACCAACAGGAGACTGAGACTGAAATATACTTAAATTGAGTTTACTTTATAACTTTAATCAACTTTAAATAGATTTTGTGATAAAATAAGGAAATATAAGCTCAATAATAAAACAGGTTTTTTTTAAACTTATGTAATGCAGGAAAGTGGTAGTTCAGTTATTTCAAGTTCAAGTTATTTGACTGCTAATTGGAAGATCGCGGTACAATTCCAAGCGCCACTGTTGGGCCCCTAAGAAAGGCCCTTAACCCCCACTTTCTTAGTTGTATAAAGAGATAAATGTAAGTTGCTCTGGACGAGGGCGTCTGCCAAATGCCATGAATGTAAATGTACTGCTTGTTTACTATAAAGGAATAAATGAAGAAATTCATCAGTTATGCACTAACATACTCTAAATGTTTATGTAAAAAACGATTGAGTAGATATAAAGGTATGTAGGTCTTAAACCTCTTCTGTCATCGTTTTGGAGATTAAATTTAATCTTTTGTTTTATTTTAACACTTCATTTATTTCATGAAGATTCAAAAAGACAGTGGGGGAGGATTAAAACAGATGTTTAAGAAATTAACATAATCAGTAAAAAGTGATTACAGCATTTGATTTTGAGCTAAATTAGTTAAGAAGCATCTTGACAGCTGCTTTGCAAAATTTGCGTAATCTTCTACAAAAATAATCTCGTTTTAATATAGAAACTATTTCTTACCCTGCTGGAAGAGGGAAAAACAGGACAGATGAGCAATAGCTTAGTTAGTGTATACTATATGACTCACATGTTCTCTCTCTCTCTCTCTCTCTCTCTCTCTCTCTCTCTCTCTCTCTCAGGAGTGAGCCACTGACTCAAATCATGTGTTGGAATTTTAAACTAGTGAAAATATCTCAGTTAATCTAAATGCAGAGAAAATTAACTATGAATAGTAATTATTATTGGTTAATCATTTATAGAATTTGCTCAATTTATTCAACAGAAGGAGTGCTTAAAGTTGTAAAAATTTGTTTACAACCTTTAGCTCACCCATGTCGCAGTTGTGTTTTTTTTCTCACCAAAAAAAATAGTTTAGACCTAATTTACTATCTGTTCCAGTGCGGACGGTGTGTATGAAGTCTCCTTCTACAGCAACGCTGTTGTCTCCAACACCGGAGACATCTTCTGGCTCCCTCCAGCCATTTACAGGAGTGCCTGCGCCATTGAGGTCCGCAACTTTCCCTTTGACCAGCAAAACTGTACACTAAAGTTCCGCTCATGGACGTACGACCGCACGGAGCTGGACCTCGTGCTAACCTCTGACTTCGCTAGCCGTGATGACTACACACCCAGCGGTGAGTGGGACATCGTGTCTTTGCCGGGCCGTAAGAATGAGGACCCGGACGACATCACCTACATGGACATCACGTACGACTTTGTGATACGACGCAAGCCGTTGTTCTACACCATCAACCTCATCATCCCATGCATTCTCATTACCTCTATTGCTGTTCTTGTCTTCTACTTGCCATCTGACTGTGGTGAGAAAATGACTCTGTGCATCTCGGTGCTACTGGCCCTCACTGTGTTCCTGTTACTGATTTCCAAGATTGTTCCGCCCACCTCACTGGCTGTACCGCTAATCGGCAAGTACCTAATGTTCACCATGGTGCTGGTGACCTTCTCCATTGTGACAAGTGTGTGCGTGCTTAATGTGCATCACCGCTCACCGTCCACACATCACATGCCTGCCTGGGTGCAGCGAGTCTTTCTGCATCAGCTACCTGTCTTCCTGCTCATGCGACGACCAGGTCGCTCGAACGTAAGGGAAAGATTTAGAAAG
Source organism: Bagarius yarrelli (assembly GCA_005784505.1). Lineage (NCBI taxonomy): Eukaryota > Metazoa > Chordata > Actinopteri > Siluriformes > Sisoridae > Bagarius > Bagarius yarrelli. Next base: position 2,389,092 of record VCAZ01000062.1, read on the forward strand.
AAACACCAAAGCAAATCATTCTCTGGAGACACGATCGCTATGAGGACATGGAGGACAGCTGAGCTGTCTGAGGGCTCAGAGTTTGGGCAGAGGCTGAGAATCACGCATGACACAGATGTGGATGCGGCCATTGAGGGTGTGCGTTTTATCGCTGAACGCATGAAGACTGAAGACGATGATGAAGGGGTGAGAAAGAGTCTAGCTGATATTGTGTGGACAACAAACATTTGTTTATTTGAGTTTTGATTATTTCAACGATTATTCATGTTGGCTTGTTAGTTACAAGAAGTTCAAGTTCAAGGAGCTTTATTGTCATTTCAACCATATATAGCAGATGCAGTACACAGTGAGATGAAATAACGTTTCTCCAGGACCCCCTGGTGCTACACAAAACACAGAATTTACAAAACAACAAAGAGCCACTAAAAAGGATAGACATAAAGTGCATGTACATCAATCCTCGACTTATAAAATAACGAATTATACATTTTCGGAGGTACAATACAAACTGCGCAACCCATAAAGTGTTTTGAAAAATATTTTTTAAACTTCCAAAGGAAATGTGACAACAGTGTGATAATATTGGAAAACCCATCTACAACCACCTCATCGTTTGGGTTAACTCAGCCAAGTCACACATTGGTTTGGTTAATGGTAACATTGTTTCTTTAAGTGACCTTTTTGTAACTTTTTAATAGCATATTTTGCCATATTGATACCCTGTATTATCATCATGTCTGGGAACTGTCCTGCTGTGTCTCCTGCTGGTGGAGGAAGGAAGATGAGGAAAGCTATTACTCTTGAAGAAAAATTCTATATTATCTCTAAGCAGGAAGCTGGCATGTCTGTAATGAATGCATCATAAGGGGTGGACCTACATTCACTTCTGAAATCCATCATAGGTCAAGGGTTGTTTGAATATATTTTTTGGTCCTTTTATAGAGCAATTATAGTTATTATTGATAATCACAAATCTTGCAGCATAAAGAATAGAACTATTGCAACATTACATAGTGCCAGTAAAATCTGGCAGCCTCCTAGCAAACAACTGGCTTATCAGAGCAACCACCTAGCAACACCTTAACCATGGGCATGTGTGAGTTTGCAGGTCATCGAGGACTGGAAATATGTTGCCATGGTGATTGACCGTTTGTTTCTCTGGGTTTTCATACTGGTTTGTCTGATCGGAACGCTCGGCCTCTTCGTCCAGCCACTGTTTCAGAGCTACAACACACCTGCAGAAAGAGATAAGTGAGTAAGTCATGGATAATTGTTTGTTTGTTAAGATGTTTTGTCCTTCATCTTTGTTGTAACGCTCTCTTTTCCTGTTTTAGCTATGGCATATAATATATATAAACTGGTCCTTTTTGAACTTGAGAAGATATCAGAGCATGAATCAGTCACAAACAATACTGAATAAATACACAGATCCACCAAATGTACACGCGAGGATCGAGTGGCAAAACAACCAGCGCCTGTGGAGATCTGCAGCTGTATAAAGGTGATAAAAGAGATTGTTGAATCATGGTATTCAGAAGGTGCTCAGAATGTATTTAGAACATTTTGTTGTATGCTCATTTATCATAAAGTGCTTTACTGCCTACAAATATGCTCTTCGGTTCCTCCTGCGTAGACAAAATAAGTTTTGGTGGCAATAATTGTATAATAATTCACATAATAGGAGTTTTGGAATTAAGGTCAACACTAGCATACGTCAAAACATCACTGTGTATTGTTTAAAAAAAATCTTATATAAGAACCTAGTAGCAGTTTCTTTAAAGGACATATGTACAGTACACTGATCTATAAATATGTTAAAATGCATAAATAAGCTATTCTACACATTAGGCTAAAATATTATTTGGCATTACTTTTTATAGCATTTTACACTGCATTTAAGTAATGTTTATCAAATCAACAGCAATTTTACATCAATTTAGCACAAAGTTGTAGAATGATTTCTTGATATTTCTGTAGTAACAAATTTAAAGTATGTTCTATATGTATGAACAAAATTCTACAGTATATGTATTAATAAAATTCGGACGTACTACGTCCACCTTGTTAATATTGTCATGTGACGTACAACTTCACAACAGTCTGAATTTAAAACCGGATGATGTTAAACGAGTGCAATTTGCCCACAAGGAACAATGTTTTGTCCTGAAGTATTTAAAGCTATTTAACGCTTTCCACCATTTTCGCATATGATGAGTCGTTTTTTGGGGGCTTATGGAATAGTAAAATGTCCATCTTATCAATACTTTAAAATCTGGGCTTAAATTGTAGATCATCCAGGGAATTCCGACCTACTGTTTTTTAGCATATTAAGAATCGGGACATACTATTTGCTTTGCATACTTTTTTCGCATACTATATAGTAGGAAAGTATGTGATTTAGACCGGAGGCCTCTGTTTTTTTTTCTTTGCTATTAGTAATGTGAAAGATGCATAATAAAGAAATGTGTAATGTGTAATGCATTTTAAAATGATATATATTATAGCTTAGACTTAGTCTGGACTTTTCTTTTTCTTTTTGTAAATTTCCATTCAAATCACCAAAATTGCACTGTTTAAACTGCACATTTGACGCGTCACTATGCAAGTTATTGTGTGTGTAGCAGCCGGCTTATCTCCTCATAGTCCCAGGTTCACTGTTTGATCTCGGGTGCTGCAAAGATCTGTGTGGGTTTCCTTTGGGATTTTTGGTCCAAACACAATGACAGAAAGTGTAGATCAGCCATTCTAAATTGTCTTTGGATGTAAATTTGTGTTTTACGCACTATATCATAATGTAGGTATTGCGTTGTTCTCAAAACTCACAATGGGAATATTTTATACTTAAGCTTCTTTTAAATGTCAACTTTTATAGTTTTTGTTATGTCAACTTTACTTTTTATTGCCTTGATAGACACACATTTGCTGTGAAATAATTAGTCATTTAATACAATTAAAGGTTGTTTCTATTTTTGCTACTTTGGGAACAGAAATAAAAAATAAAGAAGGTCTGTATTGTATGTGAGAAATATACAGTAGTCAACATTTGAAGTGGATTGTAAGTAGTTCACCAAAGTTGTACTAGGACAAGAACAAGTATTGTTTTGTTTTTAGGACAACATTGATAATCCATTTGACTAGTATCGATTTTATTGGTTGAGGAAAAAATTAAATGTGGTAGTGGACTTACTTACTGATTAGAAATAGCGAAGACGTCTATTTGTACAGATCAGGCTAAAAACAAACAAGATTTTGAAGGAGGCGTGGCCTCTAATCCTGTCAGTTACTTTAAAGGAGGTGTGGCCTTTGTGTTTGTGTCACTCAATAAGAAAGCTTAACAGTTTTTGGGATTTAAACACAAAACCCGCTGCACAAATCCTTTAACACATACACACCCATGTTTTGACACCAGCAGAGGTCACTGCACTTTCACCTCTTTTCCATTACTGCAGTGGAAGCAACACGACACGTGTTGCTGTGTGAGTGATTTATAATGATTCAGATCGATGCTTCCAACATTATCCCAGTCCGACATTTAGAGACTGGAAGGATGCTACATCCACTTTCTCTGCTGATAGAGCTGTGTTTGCACACACAGCACTTCGATAATGCTCCGACAGCGCTAAGCAAATGCTTTCAAATCGCTTTCACGCTGCTTCTGATGCTTTTCAGTAAAAGCTTTTTAGAAATTATCTCTGCATTATCGTCAAGCGTCTGGTCTCACTGAAAGACGAACAGATTGTTGGTGGTCACTCTTTCTCACCGCAAAATTGTCCATCTTCACATTCAGGGCTCCATGAACGTGTGTGTGTGTGAGTCAAAGCCAGACAGACATACTGTCTCTGCTGAATATCTAACCCCGGCTCCTAGTGTACACATAAAACCAGATTGACCCTCCATTTATCTCTTATAATCCAGCTTTTATACAACAGCTGTCACCAGCGATACTGTCCTTAATGCATCTGCGAATCAGAACTAGTTTCTAAATTACATTTTCTTTTCTAACTGTAACATAAAGGACTCTAGAGAGCAGTGGGTATCCATTTCAGAATGTTTTGTTTTTAAAATCATTATCATGCATTATCTATGCTCATAAAGAAGATACACAATAAACCATTCTATTTTTTTATTTCATTTGACTCACATTTAACACACACAAGTATAGATACATAACTATACATTCGTATTTTGTTTATATTTGTCCAGTTATAACACTTGAGGATTTCTGTTTTTGACTTTTTTTCTTGAGCAAGACCCTCAAACCTAAACTGCTTAGACGAATAAACAGAATAATTGTCAGTTTCTGTAAAGGTAACTTTGAATGTCTAGGGCTAATTTGCAAAGCTAGCATAAATCACACCAATGTCGGAAAAGCCTGCTTAAGGGCCTTTAAGCTAAGCTCCTGAGCTAGTCTATCTAAACCATTTTAGGATAACAGTTTAACAATACATAAAGTGTATAAAATAAAAAAAACAACAGGTAAAGAGAAAATTGTGCTGAAGAAGGATGAGCTACTGAGCATTTTTTTCTCTATTCTTGGAAACTTACTGTCACTTATTGTATTTATGCTAATAAAGGCTTTTTCTCAGGTCCTTCCAACAGTTTGGAGGGTTTCACTTTTAACATTTGTTTATAAATAAAACATAAATTGTAATTGTAAACTTTCCTAATGTGTAAAAAAGAGCAGAAATGTATCATCCAAAACAGTAGCCTAATATTGGAAAAAGATCGATAGTGAGACTGCGTGTGATTTAGTGTTATACAATCGACACTGCCTCATCAAAAGCACACACACACACACGTACACACAGTGAGTTACAGTAGACCTTGGTGTCAGCAGCAGAAATGGTCCGCCATAACTCCTGGAGGACCCCGATATTCTATGTCTTCTATTTACAGTGAGACGTTGTTAACCATATAGAACCGTAGAATGCCCAGAATTTCCCTCCAGTACAAATAATAAAACCACTCAGCCAGGTATCAAAGATGAATAAAGTGAAATGAATTATTGATGTCAGGCCAGCAGAAAGGTTCCAGCATGCAATCTTTTATAGCCAGATATAGATATAGTTTCATCTTTAATACAAGCTGTTCTACTGCAAACAAGGGAAAAGCATTTATAAAGATTTTGGTGAGGAGGTAAGAGAGAGCTGAAAAGAAAGAAACATGAATGCCTAGAGTGGATATTTCTTGCTTTTGATGGAGATATGAAGAAAGAGATGAGCACATGACCTGTATTGAAGAGACGACAGTGTGACATAGGGGTGAAAGTCTTTATATTCTGTTGCTACAAAATAGGTAAAAAGTTTCCAGAAATGAGTTCTTTTAGAACTTGTCTAAGAGAAATAGTGTTTAATAAATCGGTAAAATGTGTCCTTTTTTATTTTGGAAAACAATGAAGCTGGTCACAGTAACAAAAGGTTGTTGGTGTTGGACTGCGTTTTGGAATGTTGTGGGTTCAATTCCCAGCACCAATTTTAATTAAATTTTATTCAATTTCATTTCATTTCATTTGTCTAGCGCTTTTAACCAATAAACATTGTCTCAAAGCAACTTTACAAAGAATGCAGTAACAGTGAAAAGTGTAGGTTTGTCCCTAATGAGCAGGCCGGAGGCAACCGGCAAGAACAAAAACTTCCTGCGATGAAGTAGAAAGAAACCTTGAGAGGAAACGCGACTCAATAGGGAACCCATCCTTATCTGGGTGACACTTCATGTTATTGCTAATTACAACATATTGTAATGATTGAATGATCAAGCTACCGAGCTGCCATTGCTAAGACTTGGAGTAAGCCCCTTAACCCTCAACTGCTTAGAAGAAAATGTTGCTTTGGGTAAGGGCATCTGTCAACTGTCAGAAACGTAATAACACTTTTACCGATTCCTTTAGACAGCTGAATGTTTTTGTAACCGCTTGTAAGTCGCTATCAGATATTCTGGTCCGAATGAAGAATCATCACCAACCTGCCACGTCCTTAAACAAGACCTTTTACTTTTAGCTGCATGTTGTATCCTGCCTTAGTTCTATATAAACTTTAAACACCATCAACCAAATGAGAATGAATGAGACAACTGGGCTATTAATCACACAGTCATCAGTTCATCCTCCATCACTGCCCACCTGCCACCTAGAGCGTCCTTGAGCAAGACTCATATTATTGCTGACCCTGAACTCTGACCCTAACTGACTAAAGCCGGGTTTACACTGTGATTTCTAATAGTCTGTATGAACATTATCCCTATGTCACACTATAGGAACTCATGATGTCAGACTGTACGACAGTCAAGACGCATCAAATACGGATGAGAAGACATGAGAAGACCCGTCCAGTGTTTTACGTCATCAATTTGTAACACATTCAGTAACCTGTGTTTTCTCGCTAAATAGTTGCTCAATAAGTTTCTTCTTCTTTTGGTTTTGTCCACCAGACTCGTTTCTACATTTTCCTGAAAATTGTCACGCTAATTGTGTCATTGTAGTTAAAGTCACACGGCAGAAAATGCCTGAAATCTTTTAAAACTACCAGAATTTCATTAAAGGAAAGAAATGATTGTAAACTAGCTATGAAACTAGCTATCAGCTTGACAATAGATTTTAGCGTAGGATTATAGAAATGATTTGGGATTTTAAAAATGCTCTTAGATGACCAAATCGTAGCTGAAATCGTGCAGTGTAAACCCAGCTTAAGCAGTTGGGGTTGATGATAAAAGGAAGTTTATTGTACTGTACAACATAATAGAAGCAATTTGAGCTTGTTTACTTTCCTTTTTGCAAGAAACGTCTCTTTTTGTGATTTGTGTTCTGCATTTAGATTTTTTTGGACATGTTTATGTGAATTGTCTTTATTATAATCATCTGCTGAATAATACATGATTGTTCTGAGGCTGATGTCTTGTCCCAGCTTGACTCGTGATGTACCAAGGCCGATGTTGGGTAAAGTCTAACAGTTTGCCTCATTTCTTTTTGTCATTTAAGAAATGGGTTTAATTTAACTTTTGACAAACTTTTTTTTAAGATAATCCAGACCGATTGGAGAGGACCCTGAACCTCCCATTCCCATACTTAAAGCTTCTTGGGTGTGTGTGTGTGTGAGAGAGAGAGAGAGAGAGAGAGAGAGACACACACACTGGTGTTTGGATTAATTGCTAAATCAAATAAGGATATCAGTGAGGAATTAGTTTGCTTTATTTTTAAATTGTTGTATATAATTGTTGTAAATAATTCTTTGTAAAATATATGCCTGTAAAAAAAAGGATTACATTTTAATATTACAGAATCGGACCTTGTTCAGGGGTCCAGCTATGGCAGCTTGGTGGTCCTGATGCTTGAACTCATGAGCTTCCGTAAATTGTTTGTTAGCCAGAACATATTTGCTTACTGCAGTCACATATTAGAAATAAAAATGATGATGGTAAATAAATGTTAATAAAAAACTCAAAGGGGGTGGGTTTGGATTGTGTGGCGCCCTCTAGTGTAAACACACTGGCCTGATTACACTCACACTATTTCAGTGGGGTGTGTGTGTGTGTGTGTGTGTGCAATCAGGCCAGACACAGTTGAAGGTTCTGACTCAGTGGTGGTTTTAACCTTCAGAAAGGGTGCGCTTTTAATTGGAGGCTGTAGTTCATCAATAAACACAGCTTGTGTTTGATTGCGCTTTATCGATTGTGCCTGTCTGAAGTTACACCTAAAATTTTATCTTTTCTGATATTTTTTTAAATAAAATTACATTTGAAAGGTTATACAGCAGGTATCGTGCTGGATATTTACCACAGAGATGGTAAATATTGTATTTTATTGTAAATCACTTGACATGATTTCATAGCCGTCCATCTTTTTTAAATAGAAATCTTTAGCTGTAAAAAAGGAAATAAAATAATGTATTTAATGTCCATTGGTATTGAAATTTCATATCACTTCATCCATTTCATTCAACCTAATAACGTTTTTAAGTGAATGATCAATTTAGCACTGAACTCAATTTAAACACTAATAAATCCTGGTGGATACCTTAAAATACACATCTTTGCATTCCTAAATCCTTTGTTTTAACCTGGGAGAAATAAAAAAAAATCTCCAAGCTTGTCGTTCAGTTTGACTCACTTTAATTATTCGATTTATCTGAAGTCTGGATTTAAATCAGATGCTTAGAGTTTTGAACACTACACATTTAATTCATCAAGATGGCAACTTAAATTTATTTATGAAAATCTGTTAGCATGTTTGCTTATTCATTCATATATATTTAGTGGGCTTTATGGAAATACCTTCTGGATGGAACAGCATCTGTAACAAGTAATAAGTATTTGTGTAATAACATTTTAGTGGAGACTTTGTCAGTTTCCTATTTTTTTAACAGGACAGATTCCTATTTTTTCCTAGCTGCCCACCATTTTTTTTTAATCTATTAAGTAAAATTGCTCCCAGGGTTTGGACAGCATACATAACTTACAGAGCAGTACAAAAACTTATTTCTGCTGGAGTCTATCCCAGTCATCAACGGGTGAAGGGCAGGGGTGCAACCTGGACAGGTCATCAGTCCATCTCAGGCAACGTTTCATCACTAATCAACCTAACATACATGTTTTTGGACTGTGGGAGGAAACCAGAGTACCTGAATGAAACCCACACAAACACAGGGAGAACATGCAAACTTCACACAGAAAGGCCCCTGTTTGGGAATCAAACCTATGACCTTCTTGTTATGAGGCAGCAGTGCTAACCACTAAGCCACCATTCTGCCCTAATGTCACAACAAAAATTTGTATTTAACAAATATGCATTAAACTGAATCACTGCTTGGTGGAAGACAACAATAAGCATCGTTGTAATTCCTGCTTGTTTTTCAAATCCGGCGACTCTCCCATAAAGAACCGATTCGCACGAGTCGACTCGTCACGTTGGTGATTTGAATCAGCTCTACTGTCGTCTCCCGGCAGGATCCCGGTGCGGGAAAACAGCGCGACGCTCAGCTCATCGGAATATATTTACTAGTTTTAATTAGGATTATATATTTACTAGTCTTTTTTTTTTTTTTTTTTTTACCTTTTTTAAAAACTTGATTCCTTAAAGAATTTAGTGTTGTAAAGATTTAACGTGTTAAAAAAAGGATGAAGCTTCCTGTCAGAAGAAACACTTTGGTTATGTTGTTCCTTCTCCTCGAGGCGCGCGGTAAGATATTATTATTATTATTATTATTATTTTGGGGGGAGGGATTGGTTTTAAAATAAATTAATCTATAATTTGTTTTTATTTTGTTAAATTGATGAACACACTACAGTAACAGGTTAAAATGACCTCATGCACATTGATGTGCGCTGAAATCCTGTTTCTGACATTTTTTTTAGAAACTAATTTGAGCTGAAAAGTTGGGAAATGAAGCATTAAATATTAGTGTATAATACGAAACAAACCCATTTCATTTCCATCTAAAATTACTTCTATCAGGAAAACAGTTCGGTTTTAAAGCTAAATTAGGCTGAAAGAAAATAATTCCGAATAAAGATTTTTTTTTCACATAAGTACATAAAGACAGGTCCACCATAGCAATTGCTGAACTACCAAAGGGAATCTATAAATAAATCATTTTATTTTAATAAAAATAAGTCTCTTATTTTTAAAATAAACTACTGTATATACTAACCCTGTAAATAAACTATTTTATTCATTTCCTTCCCTACTGTCCAGAGGACACCTTATTAATTATGCTGTATTCACATGAAAGGTTCCACATTGTTGTTGGAACGTGTTGTGAACCTTTACTAGGTTGTCATTTTCCTGAAAACTTTTACATTCAGGTAAACATCATTAAACATTAATGTGCCTCACGTCAGTTTCCTGGGGTAAGTGATACATAAAGGAGTGTCGGATGTTGGCACGAGCTCGATGATGATGATGATGATGATAATGATGATGAAGAGTACCAGACGTTTCTTTGTTTCCTGAGTTCAGTTACTGCATATGAGTAATCTAAAGTTAGAGATTACTAAAAACAGGCAGGAATACTGGGGGATAAACTGATACCATTAAAGACCAAATACAAGTTCCGATATTTTTTTTCCAGCATTGATGTGCCGTCAGGTCAAGCAAGGTCTTCTTTACTGTCCTAATCACTATCAGAGGCCTGAATTCTAATATTTGTTCCATAGTGTTTCTCTTGCTGTAGTGCTTCCAGTTTGTGTATGTGGATGTTTTGTCCAATCAGATTTCAGTTTCTATGTGCTGCCATGTTAATCTAATCTGCCAAAGCCTTCAGAATCAGTAGTACTGCCTATGTAACTTCAACTATATTAGCAGTGGCAGATTACTAATTGGTTAATATTATTAACGACTGTTTCTTTAACTAATCAGATTTTCAAACCCGCCTTCCAAAGCCTGCTAGCTGGAGCACAATGACATCAGCATTTTTCCGTCCTCTGATTGGTTGATCAAAGTAAATTCTTACAGCCTAGCACAGACTAGCAAATACCCGTCTGTACAGCTGAATTAGAATTTTTACACCAGCGATGACTGACAGAGGAGGAGAAATTCACTTGGTCGCGGACATACTTAAAAATACGTTTTAGCCCGGAAAGAGTTTGTTCACCACTTTCAGACCAGCTCCTACGACCGGTAACTTTGTCTTATAGCCTTTAAATGTATTATATATTTTAATAAGTTTTTTATGTTTTTGTGATGTTATATTATTATTAAGGAGAAGTGGTGGCTTATGGTTAGGGTGTTAGATTACTAACCTGAAGATTGAAGGTTCGATTCCCAGCTCCACCAAGCCACCACTGCTGGGCCCCTGAGCAAGGCCCTTAACTCCCAATTGCTTAGTTGTATAAATAAGATAAACGTAAGTCGCTCTGGATAAGGGCGTCTGCCAAATGCTGCAAATGTAAATGTAAGATAAATATTGATTCTGAACTGCTCCAGATGATGGACGTGGCACAGTTGCGGTTGTATTGTAGAGATTTAAAGTCTTAATAGGGTTTCTTGTTTTAATAAAAATGTTATATTGCGTGTTTGTGTAGTATTGATGGATTCTATAATTGCGATATGATAGTGGTGGTATTAAGTGGTGTATCAGTCGGGTAAGTCCCCACTGAAGGTCCAGGTCTGTGTTGGTACTGATTCCGGTACTTTTTGGATTTGGGATTGTTTGTATGACTCTTCGGTTTCTCGTGCTATTTTCTCTGATCTTTAAGGGTTGCTGCAGTGTTGGTTGCCGAGTGTTAACATTACTGCTAGAGGCAAATTCTCTGTGCTCACTTTTTTAATTTTACTACTTTTATGTATATTTTATCAGATTACTCATATGTACTTGTATTTGAACATTTTTGCAGAACGGTATTCCCATGCCATGCATGGGCTCTAATCATTGAAAAAATATTTAGAAATATTTGCACACTACTGAGTCTGACATTCTGTCGCTGCTCAACACTCTGTTCCATCAACAACATTACAAAAGGTAACGGTGTTTGGTACCGCTGTGTTTCTAAGAGGAGAAGTACATAAGCTAAGTGTTAGGGATTCCCAATAAATACCTCACGCCCTCAGGGTTCAATTCCTGCCTTCACCCTGTGGCAGGATCTAAGTTGTCTGGTGTGTGTGTGTGTGTGTATTTGTACTATTAATGTTTTTGTGTTCTCTCATTTGGCTAATTATTTTGTATAGAATTTTCAGATATTGTGGAAGCCACTATCAATATGTTGGGTTTTAATTTCCACTTTCAATTCACCATCACGCAGACTGTGTAGGCCATATAGAGCAGCAGATTTTACAAGATATTTGTCAGTGATGCTCCGGAACTGTAAAAAACACAACCAAATTTGACCCCTGTGCTGACAGAGATGATTATTCCATAGCCTATATCCTCTCAACAACTATTGCAAAACCACCTAAAGACCAATTATTAGACGCTCGTTCTTCTGATATTGCCCTGTTATTACTAGCCTCACCTGCGTGTAGTTGTTAAATAGTAACTGTAGGAACAAGCAGCTGACTATGTTGTTTAGGAAAGTCCCTGCGTAGTCAGAAACATAAGAGAATAAATCGTGGGTACAGGTTAATTTCATATGAACTGTGGGATTTAGCAAAACCATATCGCATAAAGAAACAAACAGATCTGAGGCAGATTCATGAGTCCAAGTATTCGGTGCATTTACACTGCAGATCTTTCTGATTTTTGGGACTGTATTCCTTTTTTTTTTTTATATCTTCTTTTACAACTGTCCTGTATCCGATATCTGCATTCACACGTCAAAATAGCCCAAAGTAAACATACTGACCGGAACAGGAGGTAAAAAAAAAGAAGGTTATTGCAGCCTGGGCGAATGTACCATCGATCGCTTTTATATTTTTTTATATTTTTGCATGAATTTTTATTTGTTTACGGGCCAAAAAGACTTTAAGTGAACGAAAATAATAAATATCAAGATACACAGTTGCGCTAGGTTTTAGATACAGTATATATATTCACTGATCTATATCACTGTTGGTGTCCTCCTGAGTCGACAACATACATCACCGTTGCTTATTCAGTGATGTTTGACTCACATTAACAGGTGAAAACCCATCTGTCTGCTTACATAGTAGACACTAATGCACGTATCTTATTCATATACAATTTATTACCACATATGAATGAGACCTGAAACCAATCTAACATTTAAAAAATAAATTCCTGCTTACACGATTGTGGGTCATATCCCATCTGTGCCACATTGGAGTCAATTGGGTCACTTGATGCATGCGGTGTAAATGCCGCCTTATTGATATACTGTGGCAAAACAGTGTGAATACGGACTGACCCACAGTGACTCACAGGACTTAATCTGTTCAGTGTCTGATAAAAAAGTAGTCTCGCTCTCTATTGCTGTCATCTTGCTAAGAAACTCTGACAATATTCCATGTTTTTTCCACGCAAGCTAAGTCGACCTGTCCTGCAGCGCGCTCATGAGACGCGTTAATCTGAATTTAATAACTGCCGCTGTTTTCTAACAGTCGCGCACTTCATGATTTGCTGCTTTGGTAATAAGAGTTTAGCCTTCAGGAGACAAATAATTACACTCCCAAATGACAGCTTTTTAGATTGAGTTTATTTCTGTTTTTTTTGCCTTGTTTTGTAACTTTTAGAATAACACACTCTTCTGACTCACAATAACACAGGAACAACATCTGCTGTTGATTTATTCCGTCTTAGGTTTTTCGGGGTTCTCTGGTTTCCTCCAAACTCTCTGAAAATTTCCCCTGCGATCACTGGTGGTCACATGCTTAATATCACCCTGAGTGTTGAACAGAGACTTTAGTGTCAACCACTTTGTACAGGTACACACTCCCGAACATAGTGCTATGAGGACCATGTTTATTGTGTCCTGATGTTTCAATGCTTTTTCATGCACATGGTGTAGTGTGTTGGAACACACACAAACCCCAAAACGATCCCCTCACAGACTGTGCTCTAGGTTGTTTTGGTGAAATCGTTTGATATTGTCTGGGGCTGTTTGGGTGTGTGTGTGTGTGTGTGTGTGCACGAGTATAAAAGAGAATTCTTTTAGATTTTCTCATCTTCTATCTGTTTACTTCTGTCACTTTATCTTCCTTGTGTGGGTTTATTCTTTTTTACTGGCAACATGTTTTTTTTTTTACATTCATTCACATTCTTTAATTAAAATGAGAACCTTTCCCAGAACCTAGTGACTTCAGGAGTGGATGTTGACACAGTTTCTGAGCTTCAGATGTTCAGACATGAAATCTCAAAAGAATAGGGCTGTGGGTGGACTGGTGTGAACTGTGTGTGTGTTTATAAATCCTGGTGGGGACCTTAACTAGTATACACAGATTCATGGGGACTCGTGTCACGGTGGGGACCAGAATCGAGGTCCCAATGGGTACAAAAGCTTCTAAATCATACAGGATGAGTAAAAATGCTGAAAGTTTCCGGTTAGGGGATAGAAAATACAGCTTGTACAGTATAAAAACTATTACACCTATAGAGAGTCCCCACAAGGATAATAGCTAACCAGACATAAACCAGCTTGGAAAATAATCTTTAAAAAAAACTACAACATTCCAGTCCAACATTACATGTTTGTGTGTGTGGAAGTAAAATACAATGCTCAAATGTGTTAACGGCTTATCTGATTTGCATTTTCACTCTCAAACACTTACACACACACACACATGTGTCAAAATGACAACTGTCAGCTTCTAACAGCGGTCTCAGTGCGGCATCACGGAGAACGCGGTCTGTGACGCATGTACTGGAAAAGGCACTCACTCGCGCGTACACACGTGTTCCTGCGAAATAGCTATGGTGTGTGTGGTGTTAGAGAGAGAGAAAGAGAGAGAGAGAGAGAGAGAGAAGGGGGTTTCTACAGGACATAGTCTTTAGATGACAAGAAAAGGCGTCCTGTCTTTTTCTATCTTCATGGCTTCTACCATCTCCTCTAATTTCCACAGAGAGAAACACAAGGTTTTGAGTCACGCACACACACACACACACACACTTAAGTCTTTTCATATCCGCCATTTTAATAAAAAAATTGACAATAATTAAAGCCCAGACAGATGAAATGTTTTTTTTTCACGTTGTGTAAATTTAGTTTTGTGTAATTATTCACTTGATGATAATCTCTTGCTCTTGTGTCCTCAGTTATCGGTGCGGAATGTCAGCATCAGGTTGATCTATAAAGGAAGCAGTAAGGAGTCGAAATGAGGAAATCTGATTTGTTTGGATGCATTTTAATTAGAATAATATAATATTTGAAATTAATATTCACAAGAGGTCTTTTTTATCCCTGACTAACCCTACCAACCTAGAGAGCCAATGGAGACCTAACAGCTGAGTTAATTAAAGGAAGGAGGACACACACACACACACACACACACACACAAAAGCCACAGCTCAGTTCTACCACTTAATATCCTCATAGTTCAGTTTATTTACATTAGTAATATCTAAAGACATGAGCAGAAGATACTGATTCGACTTCTGAGAGAATCTGAAAATCAAATAATAAAATTCTGCCAAAAAAAAGACATGGATTGTGATTTATTCAGCACATAACTAACCCACTTAAATTTTAAAAGTTTAATAAAACCAAATAAAAATATACAGAATGAAATAAATTAAAATATACTTTGTGTATTGAATATATAGAGACTCACCACTAGGAATTGACTTTTAGACCTTTCGATTCAGTTTGTGTGATATTTTGTCCAGTTATTTTTTTCCCTTGGATTGGAATTCCTACTTTGCCCCCAAATTGATGACATTCTATCAATTCTTTATTGTATTTTAAGATTTTTATTCTCCAGGTTATATTACGAATAAAAATTAAAAATCAAATCAACACTTGCACCCTTTTTTTAAAAACTGTGTTAGAGTTAGGAGAAAAGAGGAGGAGTTAGCAGAATGTGGGTGGGTTCGTAAAACCATAAAATAAATTTTCTAATTACAGTCTCTTTTTTTGTTTTCTATCAGTTATATATGAACACCAGGCTTTCACTGAGCTGCACATGAATAAAATTCTTTTCTGTTGCATTTACCAATGCGGTGTGTGTGTTTGTGTGTCTGTGTTATAGTCTGCGTATCCTCTAAAGGAGAGGACCGACTGTTTCGTCGCCTCTTCCGAAAGTATAATCAGTTTATCCGTCCAGTGGAGAACGTCTCAGACCCGGTGACTGTAGAGTTCGAGGTCTCCATCTCTCAGCTGGTCAAAGTGGTAAGACGTGTCCTCAGTCCTCGTGGTTTTATTTTTTTATTTTTAAGATGTATATAATTAACCCAGCTTCATTTTTATGACAGGGAGAATTTTTCCAGGCTTCTTGACAGCTTCTTACTTTTTTCTTTTGCTAAAACCGGTACATGGTGCAATCCTTCTGAAATTATTTATAGAGAAGTGGAAAACATTTTATAAGGAAAGGTTCTCCAGAATACAAACTTAACTCCAATCCCAATTCTGTTTTATACCCCTTCCTCTTTAGCACTTTAAATAGAGTGACAAGGGATAGGGATAAAAATATTCCAATACTTCGCCAAGTAAATGTCATCATACATGTGGTAATGTATCTTGGGAAATTTCTCATACCCCTATGTTTAAAGTGTTATCCCGGAAAATCGTAGTTTCAAGGGTTACCTGCCCCCCCTTCTGCCACGTGAAACAGGGTAAAGAGGTATGCCTAAGTGGTAGAAATGGGATTGGGCCTTGGAGTTTTTTTAAAAAAAGATATATTTTTGGCCATTTTTTGCTGATAGGACAGATTAAAGACGAAACGAGGGGAAAGAGAGGGGTGAAACCAGAAAAGACCCGAACTGGAATCAAACCCGGGTTGCCGACGCATTTTTAAAAATCTTTTATTCAGCCTTTAGTCAATAGTTCACTGCTTTCAACCAAAATCAGGAAGGAATCGGATGAAAGATCTGACGAAATAAATATTGTAAAATAATGGCAATATTTATCAATAACATAAATATTAAATACGAATTAATTTTTTTTATGTAATTAATAATTATTAATATAAATATTTATTAATAACATTTAATAAACAGAATATTGAGGGGAGAGTTACACCGCGCAGTGACTACGGTTAGAGGGGCAGTGAAACCTGCTCCCTGAACACTGCCGGGCGATGCACATGTTTGGCCATGTTTCTCTTCTCAAATTTTGATGTATCCCTATAAAAATCTGCTGACCTTACACCAGCCATTCCGCGCCCCCCTTAATATAACCCCACGCCCCCCATTTTGGAAACCACTGTGCTAAACTGAGATAGCTCCATAAAATCTATTTTTCTATCAAATATATCATCTTAAATTTTCCAAAATTAGAACGGACCAGAAACCATCATATTTCAGTTCATATCAGATGACGTTCACTTATCAGCTTCCAGGACAAATTCCTGCATCTTTTTCCTTCACTAGCAGGTCAGAATGTTCAATTGGGCAGAAATTTCCATTTTATCTCCCATGATGTGGAACAGACACTGTGCTTTGAGCTGCAGATCAAATTATCCTTCTCACAGTTATCTATCTGTTGCCACAAGCTTTCTCTTGTCAGTAATAACGTCTTTTTTTTTTATTTACAAGCTCTCATTTAGCTAGTAGCTCGGCTTTTGCTGTTTTCTAAATCAGGAATATTTAATGTTATGAGTTACTGGTGTTTTAGAAAAGCAAAATCCTTTAGCAAATCCTGTAAAACAAAAATGTGTAAAATGTGTAATTTGTCCACTGCCAAACATGGATTTTAAGTGCTTTTTGTAAGAAACATTATATTTTTTCCTCTCTGTGTCTCTGTTTCTTTCTTTTTTTACTCTTTAACTGTAGGACGAAGTCAATCAGATAATGGAGACCAACCTGTGGCTACGACATGTGAGTCTATAAGCTGTATTATTTTTTTTAGGGAAAAAAAGGTTTTTAACTAAGTAGAGCACTAGCTAAGGAAGTTTAAAGTTCACCTCACTTATAAGA
Source organism: Bagarius yarrelli (assembly GCA_005784505.1). Classification (NCBI taxonomy): domain Eukaryota; kingdom Metazoa; phylum Chordata; class Actinopteri; order Siluriformes; family Sisoridae; genus Bagarius; species Bagarius yarrelli. The sequence goes on from VCAZ01000062.1 coordinate 2,406,545, forward strand.
AAAACAGTCTTTAAATGATTTTGAGTGTTAGGGGCAGTTCTCCAAAGATTTTTACAGCCCAGAGACAATGAACTTTAGGCAGAATCCAAACTAACCGGGAACATTTCTAAAAAGTTTGCTAACGTTTTTAATTAGGGGTGTGATGAGACACAAAATGAGACAGGATTTAAAACTTTTTTAAAGAAATCCTCAATGATGATATACAGGGAAAAATGATAAACACAAAATGATAAACACAAAATGCAAATGAAATCAAAAATCTGGTAACTGTACTTTATGAAACTTCATTTGTATTTTAATTAATTATATGCAATATTTTAAGATTGGATTTAGGCCTCATTCGTGTGTGATAATTAATCGGATATGGATCGGATATGTGCATTAGCGTGTGCTGTGTAAGCAGGCAGATCAGATTTTTATCTGTCAATGTTGGTTCTCCAGAATACAAACATAACTCTTATCCCAATTCTGTTTTATACCCCTACCACTACACTTACCCCTTCCTCTTTAGTACTTTAAAAAGAGTGACAAGGGATAGGGATAAAAATATTTCAATACTTCGCCAGTAAATGTCATCCTACATGCGGTAATGTATCTTGGGAAATTGAATAAGCGACAATGGCGCTACACACACACGTCTTCCTTTCTCAGAAGTTCTCCGCCCTAAAGTAAGCAGGTGTTTCCCAGATGTTGAAATATTTCGTGGGAGAAAAATACTTAATATTCATTTTATCTTCGTCCATTGCGTTTATTGATTATTGCACCGTTTTCATTTCTTTTTCTGATCAGTACGTCCGTGTATAGTGTAAAAGCAAAACATGCCATTTTGTTGATTGTTTCCTTTGTAATGCGAGTAAAGGGTCATAGAATGATTCTGGTTTGACAGTATGAACAGTTTCACTGAGGCACTTTATAAACATGAAGCATAATGTGTTTTCTTAGCATATATAGTGTTTACAGTTGCTTGTTAAAGGCCCTGACTGTAACCCCACTGTTTATCACATAACAATTTTACATTTGTAGTGAGCAGAAAAGCATCTCAAAATGAACAATGCAGAGGGACTACTGCAATCTTTAGCTGTCCAGTTTAAATGATGCTGCTTATATCTGTGATAGTATAGATAAAGTTGAGAGAAATCGTCATTTTCTGCTGTTCATGTAGAAGGAAATGTCATGACATATTTTAAGGCAGAAATGTTCAACTTTTCTAACTTATAATACTGGTTAAAATTGTGACCATTATATGAAATATATGTTGTATTTCAAAGAAAACTCATAAAAAAAACATTGTTTGGTTTAATACTCATCTTCTAGATCACTTTTTATACACATTCAGTCAATCCAGTGAAATCGGAAATGTGTTAAATCAGCTGTTTAATGCACTTTGTCCTACTTTACCAGATAAAATACAATCAGGATCGACCTACAGAATAATGTGTAAAGAAACTCGATGCGGTTGAATGAAAGAATGACTTACTCATTTTTACCCTGCATACAGGAGGGTTAGGAGGAGAAAACATTGGGTAAATAATATTACAGTTCGACTGTTACATGAATTTAACATTTTATTCTATAAACATGAATTCTGGTGCACTTCTTTTACCCACCAGGCCCTGTCACAAGAGAAAGAATATGTTTTGTGGTGTGTGATAGAGAGAGAGAGAGAGAGAGAGAGAAAGAGAGAGAGAGAGATGTTACAGCAGACACTCTAAAGTGTTTTATGTATGCGTATGTGAGTGTAGGAGGGAAAAGACAAGCTTTAAGGTTCCCACTATATGCATCCCATCAACTTATGAACCCTGCAGTCCTTCTGGAGGAAATCCATTTAGCTGTTAATAATTGATTTAGTGTTATCCCATGCCGATCAAAAATGACTTTGTATCTTCATGCACCAATGCAATACACTTAAACAGAGGGGAAAAAACATTAGCTTATTCACCTCAGAGTTTAAGGTCGTTGTGCGTTTTAAGGTGTGTTTGACTCACCGTGGTTGTAAAGAGTGACTATTTGAGTTACCATATTCTTCTTAAAACTGCCTCTGCCTCTTCTGCTCACTCGATGGTATGAAAAAAATATCTATAAAAACCTTAGTTGTTATATATCCTTGTGTGAACCTCCTAATGACAAGATTTAAGAAATAATGATGTCATTTAGTATTTTTACCGAGCTGCTTTTACAATCAACAATTTTAATTTAAATCAATTCTTTCTTTGTAAATTTATGCTAATTAAGGAATAGCTGTGACATTTCTCTCTTCTTCTATGGGCATGTTTTTGACCTCTTATGTGTGTACACAGTCTTTCAATCGATTGTGAATTACATCCTGTTCATGATGAATAGCTGGTACATTAAGAAAAAAATAGCATGTCTATACACATAAATACATAATTCATAACCTTATAATCTCAGGAAGAAAAACAGACAAAAGTTTATATAAAAGATGAAGCTGTCCTTGATCAAAATATGGGATTTAGGAAGGAAAATATTTAAACAAGAATTAAAAAAAAAGAATAATCATATGGAGAATTTGGATTTATTTGTACACTGGATGTTATTGCCTCTAATGGTCATCGGGTTGTCAGATACTGTTAGTTGTTCATTAGCTAGAATGAGTAGAGCGGGAAAAAAGGACCAAGAGACTTGTTAGGAGACTGAGAATTTGATTCCTGGCGATTTTATTTCTACAGACCGAAATTCAGCACAGTAAAATTTGCCATGCTTTTTGTGTGCGGAGGATGATGCTGATGATGCTCATTCCCTGTCAATCAGAGTGACAACCACCAGCCATAAGCATCTGGGAGGTCATGCATCCTGGTGTGTGAATAAGCAGTACTATGAAATGTAAAAGTTGGTCTCAGAATCAGAAAGAACTGAAAGGAACTATGTGCTCTTCCAGATATCTCACCAGTTGGCAGAATTCATGATGGAAGAAAACTAGTGGCTGGGAGTAAGAAAAATGTAAAAAACAAAAAAAACCAAAAAAAACCCAATATAAAATACATTTTAAAAATTAAAAATAAACATTAAAAATTGTTTGCTGCATTAGTTTAGGCTGCAGGCACTGGAACCAGTGGCAATTTGTGAGGTAAATTACAGATAAAACATTACTTTATATATTTACTTAAATATTAAAGAAATATTAAATATTTCTTACAATGCAAATAGACTTTTTGAACCACATTTCTTGACAAATTGGTCATAAACCAAATCACTTCCTCTGGGTAACGTTTACTAACTAGCACTAGCTATGGTTTCTGATCTTAAAATCTAGGGTTTAAGACCAGCACCACCTATCCATCACTGCTGGGCCCCCAAACTAAGCTTCTTAACACTTCTTAACTTCTCAGATGTATAAACAAGGTACCGTAAGGGGAAAAAATAATTTGATCTCTTGCTGATTACCTAGATGATAAAAACAGATAACGAAACACAAATAGCTGTCAATTTTCCTTAGTCTAGTGCTCCATGCAATATCTCACCTCATGGAGTTTCAATAATCATGAGAACAGTGAGGAATTAGCCCAGAACTACAACTATTTTTGTTTTATCTTTGCGTTGTAGATATGGAATGACTACAAACTGAAATGGTCTCCAGCGGATTTTGATGGCATTGAGTACATCAGGGTTCCATCCAAAAATATCTGGAGACCTGATATTGTGCTCTACAACAAGTAAGTATTGTCACTCGGGCAAAAGCAAGCTTGTCGCCGAGGTCTGGGTTTTTTAAATTAAAAAATTAAAATCCTGTTCCAATGAACGCTGAAATATGCTCATTTTAATCCCAGTTATTTTAAATGGTTGGAAAAAGGCAGTTCTGAAAGGTCAGGTAGAATGGGGTACTGTCATCTGTTGATTTGAGCTGCCTTTAACCACCTTGTTGTTCCAGTGCTGTAGGTGACTTTCTGGTGGAGGACAAGACCAAAGCTCTGCTGAAGTATGATGGAACCATCACTTGGGTCCCTCCAGCCATCTTTAAGTCCTCCTGCCCAATGGACATCACCTACTTCCCCTTTGACTACCAGAACTGCTCGATGAAGTTTGGTTCATGGACGTATGACAAAGCCAAGATCGATCTGGTGCTGATTGGCTCCAGGGTCAATGTCAAGGATTTTTGGGAGAGCGGTGAGTGGGAGATCATTGACGCGCCAGGCTACAAGCATGACATCAAGTATAACTGCTGCGAGGAGATCTACACAGATATTACATACAGCTTCTACATCCGTCGCCTGCCTCTGTTCTACACTATCAACCTCATCATCCCATGTCTTCTCATCTCTTTTCTGACGGTTCTGGTCTTTTATCTTCCGTCTGATTGTGGCGAGAAAGTGACACTCTGCATCTCTGTCCTTCTCTCCCTCACTGTCTTTCTTCTGGTCATTACCGAGACCATCCCGTCCACTTCTCTTGTAATCCCTTTGATTGGTGAGTACCTGCTTTTCACAATGATCTTTGTGACGCTCTCCATCGTCATAACCGTCTTTGTGCTTAATGTGCATTACCGCACTCCCACCACACACGCCATGCCCTCCTGGGTGCGGGCTGTCTTTTTGCAAGCTCTTCCAAGAATAATGCTTATGAGACGTCCCATAGACCAAACCGAATCCACCGAAAAAGCAACTCTTTCTGAGAGATTATCCAGAGAAGATGAAGGGAAGAAACGAAAAAACAGTTGCAGCAACTGTTTACAGTTTGGCGAGGGAAACGAGAGAGAAGAGGAGACAAAGAAAGGACAGTGTCCATGCCATCCAATAAAGGAGCCTCCTGAAGGAGACTGTGGTAAATTGAGCCGGCAGCTAAGCGGAGTTAATACAGTGGTGGCATATTCAGTAGTGTCGCCTGAAATCAAGCAGGCCATCGAGAGTGTCAAGTACATCGCTGAGAACATGAGGAGCCGCAACAAGGCTAAAGAGGTGTGAGTTCTCTCTGTCTATCTCCCTCTCTCTCTCTTTCTCTCTCTCTCTCTCCACAGACACAAATATGTCACAAATTTTATCACAGTATAGTTATATCACAGTTCTTGACAATACCATTTATTTGTTTTTTATTCTTTATTAAGTCTCTTACCTATAGACTGCCCCTGATACTTGTTCAGACATGTCTTGACTTGTTCAGGATCGTACAAGTATTGATAAGCTTTGCGGAGTGGGATTAACCGAGATACCAGTCTGACATAAGTTTTATGTTGAACCTAAACTGCAATTTATCCGGCCAAGTCAAAGAATTGTATGGGTTATCATACCCACTGGTTAGAGGGCTTGTGGGAGTTCTAAGTCCATGATAAGCACCACCAAACCCTAAATTTGTCCTTTTGCCATTTTTGTCTTTACTGGAGTCTCGGCAGGTAGTAGTTAATAAACCATGGCCAGAATTGGTGTGCAAGTACAACCTGAATTCCGGAAACAGTTGGGACATTTTACACATTTGAAGAAAATGAAAACTAAAAGACTTTAAATTCATAGGAGTCAATATATAATTTACAATAGAACATAGATAACATAACAAATGTTTAAACTGAAACATTTTACACTTTTACCCACTAAATGAACTCATTTAGTACCCATTTAAATTGGCATCAGGACTCTATCATGTTAAGATGTAAAAGGAATGTCTCGGAGGGAGAGTCTCTCAGAAGTAAAGATTTGAGAAGTAAAAAGATTGTGGAATACTTTAAAAACAACTTTTTTTAATGTCAAGTTGCAAATACTTGCAAATCTCATCTATAGTGCATAACATCATCAAAAGATCAGAGAAACTGAAGAAATCTCTGTGCTTAAGGGACAAGGCTGAACTTTAATTGGATGCTCATGGTCTTTCGACACTGCATCACTCATCAGCATGGCTGTGTGATTGACATTACTAAATGGGTCCAGGAATGCTTCTAGAAACCACTGTCGGTAAACACAATCTGTCGTGCCATCTGCGGATGCCAACTAAAGCTCTATCGTGCAAAAAAAAAAAAAAGCCATATGTGAACATGGTCCAGAAGCGCCATTGTGTCCTGTGGGTCAAGGCTCATTAAAAAAAAAATGTATTCTATGGTCAAATGAGTCCAAATTTGACATTTTTGTTGGAAATCACAGACGCCGTGTCATCAGGGCTAGAGAGGAGAGAGAGAGACCATTCAGCATGTTATCAGCGTTCAGTGCAAAAGCCAGCATCTCTGATAGTTTGGGGTGCATAAGTGCATACTGTTTGGGCAGCTTGCATGCTGAAAGGTATATAAAGCTTTTAGAGCAACATATGCTTCCCTCCATACGACGGCAATTTCAGGAAAGGCCTTGTGTATTTCAGCAGGACAATGAAAAACCACCTACTGCAGCTATGACAACAGCATGGCTTCGTAGTAGAAGAGTCCAGGGGCCTTATTGTTTTGCCTGCATTTCAGATCTTTTCCCTACAGAAAACATCTGGGGCATCATTAAATAAAAAATACGTCAAGGACTACCATAAGTCAGCAGCTGGAAATAAAACTCCAGAAATTCAAAACCTCAATGCTGAGACATCTTCAAACTGTTTTGAAACAAAGAGGAGATGCGGCATCAAGGTAAACATGCTCCGTTCCCACTTTTTTCAAGACCTGTAGCAGGCATTCAATTTAAAATGAGCTTATTTTGTGCAAAAAAGTGTAAAATTTCTTAGTGTAAACATTTATGTTACATGTTCTATTAATTATTAGAAATATTAGCTCATTTTATTTAAATTCTTTTATTAACATTTTAAAAACTTCCCAAATTTTCTGGAATTTGGGTTTGCTGGAGTCATAAATTACCTGTGGAAGAGATGAGTCGTGGCAGCCCAATGCGCAGGATGTTTGATCTAATTGGATCTGGGTCAGTATCGGTTAATATATAGCCTAAATGCATGATGCCCTCATGATGCCCTTCATTTCAATAAGAACATTGTGGAAAATGGTTTCCTTAAAAATGACTTTCATTCAAAATCAGTTTGACGGATTTTCCCCTCTCTTCCCTAAATACTACTAATATGTGGATCACTGGGAGTAATAAAACTGAAAGAGATTTCCTAGTTGGCTAATTGCCCCTTTAATTGAGGTTCTATAGCTTTATATGCGCCTTTATTCTCTCTATGTCTTCTGACAACGTTCTTTTATTATCAGAGAAGAGCTTGAAAGGCTTGCCTCTTCTAGCTATAAATCTCAGTAAAGACCTTAAGAAGGCATCTGCCTCAATGTAAATGTTATGACTAGCACAGAGAGAATAAACATTATATGGAAGGGGTAGCTCAGTCGTTCATGTGTTGGACTGGCAACTGAAAGACTCTGAATTCGATTCCAAGTAACACTAAGTTACCACCTCTGCGCTCATGGACACCCAATTGCTCAGTTGTATAAATAAAGTAAATGTAGACCACGCTAAAATGGGTGTCTGCCAAATGTTGTGAAAGTTATACAATAGTAATAATAAATCACAATGGTAAATGAGGTTAATATCAGTGAACTATAGCTTTACATATGGTCTAATTAAATTTACACAATTGTACATATTATTTCAATTATTATATAAACTAGTACAGTTCACAAATGACAATAACAGAATAGACAAGATATTTAAATTAAACAGCTTTACCAGATCCCTCACAACACAACAAATATGCAGTAATTAAATGCCAGAAATCCTTGTTGACGCATATTAAACTGAAAACACCACAGAGATATGCAACGTTCAAATCCATCAACTTTATTGTCTTTTGCAAATATTTACTCATTTTAAATTTGATGCTTGCAACTTGTTCCAAAAGATCTGGGACAGCGGCAACAGTGGACTGATAAATTTGGAAAATGCTCCAAATATATATGAAGCGTAAAATATGACAAAACTATAAAATTTGAATTGTAAAAAATTTGAATTATTGACAAGCGTAATTTAACGAAACTCAGTCTTTCCTGGCATTGTAGCAGCAAATATACAGTTTCATGTCAAGTCAGACTCAAGTTTTCAGAATGAAGAAATTAATGGAACTAACTGCAAAATAATGGAATTGAATTCAACCAAAAAAACAATGGTAAATAATAATATAAATAATTAAGACCATTGAATTTAGATCATACAAAAAGTAGGTCAGAGGTCATCCACGGGGAATAGTAGAAATTATGTTGGCGGTATGGCCCCGTAGACATTTGGTTTCAATAGTGTTTGACGCAGCTCATGTTCCTAAAGAGGAACATCTCTAAGGTTACGCATGTAACCTCGGTTCCTGGGCAAATACCATACCATCAGCATCCTTGTCTATGCACCTCAGATCAAAGCTTGACTTACCATAGCAGGTTGTTCCCCATTTTACTTCCTGGCCAATGACATCGCCTGTGGCGTGCCGTACTCATGATATATCGCTGTCCAATTGGTGTGATTCTTTAAGACCGCGGTCATGCAGGAAGCATTCCCATTGCCTTTGCTTTTTTTTCTTGCTCTCCTGGGCCGCTCCCCCTCTGACATACATAATACAATGGTATTTACATTCCAACAGTTGTGATGCAACAGCTTAGGGGCGTGTCAATCACTGCAATTATCATTGTTTTGATTGTAATTTTATTTGATAACTTTCTCATGCCTGTCCTTCTTTCTGCCTTTTCTAGGTGGAGGATGATTGGAAGTATGTTGCCATGGTGATTGACAGAATCTTTCTGTGGGTTTTTGTGCTGGTGTGTGTCCTCGGTACAATGGGTCTCTTCCTCCAGCCTCTCATCAGCTTCTTTGCATGACAGCTGACCGGATCACATGTTACCCACCTGGCAGAGACTCAGCAATCACTGAAATTCATCTGATCACACGAATCACTTGTGTCTCCGATTACACTCACCATAAAGAAACAAAGAACGAGTAAACCAATTCATGTTCTGATTGGTTTTTTAGAGGTGTGTGGCAGTCTGGTCAACCAAATTAGATGTGGAAAAATTTACATTATCATTAATCTATTTAAGGAAACCAACACTGACATTATTTTATCTACATTACACATCCGGGCCAGTTAAGACATCTAAAACCTCACCAAAAAAGAGATTTTGTGAAAAGCTGAATACTGAACAGCTAATTGAGTTATAATCTTTGATCTCGTAGACTTTCACTAATTTGGAATTGGATATAGGTGAAATGTTTTCCCCCCATTTTATTCACTCATTCCAAAAAAAACCTCACAAAACTCTCAGGAAAAACTTTAAAGACTTTTTCAAGTTTTAAAATGTCTAATGGTTTGATCATCTAGATTGACAGATCAAAAAAAAAAACTAAAACGGTACACACCTGTCAGACCTGCATCCTAATCAGATGACCTTTTAATCTTTACACGGGAACATTAAGCATTTTTGCACACATGATTATTGTTGTTATGTTTGCCTCATGCCGAGTTCACGCTGCACAAGTTTTGTTTCGATTAACTCGTTAAGAAATGCTTGAAATCAGAGAGGCAAATCGCTGCTTGTGCACACAAGTGACAATCATGCAATGTAAATGATCAAAGACGTGATCTAAATGGAAACGCAGGGGTGTCGCTGAGGCCCATGAAATATTCCGGCAGTGTAAAATTGATTCTAAAGAAAATATACACCGGCGATGACTTGCAACCAATGAAAGATCGAAAAGGAACAGGAAGTTCAGAGAGGAGTTATAAACCATATATCTGCAAGCATGGCTTTTTATTGCCCTTTTGCTGAAAATATTGCACAGAGCATTTGTATTGTGAACTTTCTGCGGGCTGCTATTTTACTAATATTTCCAGTCCCACTCTGATCTCACTTCTTGCGTGTGTTTGACCAGACAGAGTCGTTGGTAATTCTTCCTGTTGTAAAATCATGCAGTCTAACCTCCTGTTGCCAAGCTATTGTGCATGTGAACACAGCAGCAACTGGATTTTACCCCAGTTTGAAAATAGCGGTGATTCAACCACTTTGAAAAATTGTGCAGTGGGAATACAGCTTTACAAGCATAAAAACAGTTTTCGAGTTTAAAAGTGCATAAAAAAAAGTCTGTGTGGGGGTTGGGGAGGGGTAACATAAGTGGCTCTGGATAAGGATATCTGCCAAATGATGATAATAATAATATATTTTTATTTATTAGCGCCATTTAAGACATAATATAAAACAATTACAACAATTACACAAATTTAAGTAAAAGGTGATTAAAATACACTTACAAAAGGTTTAAATAGAATATGCGGTTCTAAACAGGTGGGTTTTGAGTATATATGTGAAGGTTGTCAGAGAGTCTGTGGTTCTAATATTAGCAGGTAGTGTATTTTAAAGGCGGGGTGCTGAACAGCTGAAGGCTCTGAACTCCAGTGTGGACAGTCGAGCTAGTGGTATAGTAAGCAGGTTAGTATGAGACGATCAGAGTGTGTGTGAGGGTCTGTATAATTGGAGCAGGTCAGACAAATATGATGGCGCTTGGTTGTGCAGAGCTTTCAAATTGAGCACTTGACAGGAAGTCAGTAGACCTGGTGATAAACTGGCATAATGTGTTCCCTGTGAGGAGTTCGGGTGAGGATTATGACCAATTTTTGAAAGAAGACAAACTATAAATAATGGACAAGGAAGGCTGTACTGTGCTGTGTTAGAAGTGGGAGGAGGCGATTAGTATGATTATGTAACACGGTTGTCGTGAGCCTCTAAAAACAGTGTGCTGTCATGGATGATACCGGAATTACCTGAGGGGAGAGAAAATGCTGTAGAATCATCAATATTTACCAAAAATAAACACCTGTCAGCTATGGTTAGGGTGAATTTAGAGCCCAGGAGAGGGATTTTAATTTTAGAATTAGCGAATTGAAAGATGTTAGATAATGAATAGAAAAAAACCTAGAATTAAGCTTTGGGGAACCTCTCTAGTAACAGGAGATGACTGTGGTCTAGAATAGACGTCAAAGACGTTACTTGATAGTGAATATTTTCTATTTTAGCTCTGAAATATGTCATAAAGCAACTACATTGATCAGTCGAATATAGATGAGATGGAAGAAAGTCTGATGAATGTAAAATCTTGTCGTAGTCTTTTATATTTCCTGTTCCAGTAATAATTAGATTAGTGTAGTAAGTTGTTTTTGCAGTGGAGATAGCATCCTTATACTGAAGTACACGGTTATAATACCAGTTTTAACTGAAGGCATTTCAGCTTAAATCTAAAGGCTATCAACTGAAATGCCTTAAGTTAAAACTGGTATTATAACCGTCTACTTCAGTATAAGGATGCTATCTCCACTGCAAACTCCACCTGGAACTGAAAGTTTTTTACTGGTCTGCCACAGTGACTCTTTAACCTTTTAAAATGCCTTTAAATGCCTCATTCTAAACCGGCGATCAGGGTTTGAAGGAGCAGGAGCATTTAAAAGGCATTTAAAGGGCATTTAAAGGCATTTTAAAAGGTTAAAGAGTCAATGTTTTAGTGGGAGACCAGTAAAAAAAAACTTCAGTTCCAGGCAGACAATTGATTCCGTTAGAAAAAATCAATTAAATGTTTATTAATATTGGGGAAGGAGACTGTGCATGATGGTTGCAGTTGAGATAAGGTTAAGATGATCAGGGATGGGAAGATAAAATGTGAACAGTCACTAGGCACGAGGCCAGAGCTGCAAATCAGGTAAAAGATGTTCCTCTGGAATGAGTGGGTAAATAAATATATTGCTGAAATCCAAAACTATCCAAGCAAGAGGTAAAGTCCTTTGTGAGCAAATTAGTATTATTGCCCATATGAATATTAAAGTCTTTCAGCAGTAAGATATAGTGAGCTTAAATGAGTATGAAGAGTGATAAACTCATAATTGTGTAAATCATTGTTTGGTTTAGGGGGACGACATACATTAGCGACTATAATGGAAGCAGGTCCTGCTTATGCTAATACTATGGTTTCAAAATAGTGAAAATTATTCAGTTTTGAGAATTTATTAGGCCACATTTTAGTTAAATACGGTAAATTCAGTTTTGTGGTCCATCAGGAGATCCTGCTCAATAAGTCCCTTGCTTGTAAAGGAGCAGATGTTATATAACTCAAAGTTGACGCTATCATGTTTAGCAGTGTTTAGCAGCAGAGCTGGCTAGGCTAGTTAGCACACCGTGGTTTCCGCCTGTATTTATTGGAGGATGACGTCCTGGCAGTCTAAACTCCTGCAAGATCCATGGTGGATGTATTTTCTGCGCAGGAGGCCTGCAATGTCCAGGTGGTGTTGTAAAATCACTGGCCACTCCAAATGGTAAAACTGTAGTTGCAATAGTTTAGCTGCAGAGTATTGGATTATTGTTTTCAGTGGATGAAGCATGAAAGACAAAACAGTCCATGCAAGCACAGTCCACACAAACATCTTATTAATCCACATTGTTTTAATATATAGACCATCATAAGCCTTCCTGAGACCAGGCAACAGGCAAAAGTGTAGCAGGAACCAGGTGTAGGACACAAACACTAAAAGATCTATAAACTAGTAAACATAAAGCAAAATAGATAAAGAAGCCACAGCCAATATGGTAGGAAAGTTAATAAATGGTAGCAATCAAGGTGCCATCATTGACTTCTTCTAGTAATACGCAGAGACTGTAAAGAAAATTCTGAAGACTACGCTTTCACAAAGCTAGAAAACAGGCCGCCACCCATTAACCACAAGCTCCTCCCCCTTGTATACCGACCAGATGGAGACAAAAAGATCTGCAGAATATTGTTTTCGGATTAATACTTTCGGATTTATTACATCAGTCAATTCATGGTATCATATTGTGAGTTCTTGATCTAAAGACTCAAGCTGGATGTTCATTTAAAGAAAGTGTACATAAAAAAATGCAAATCCCTTTAAAAAGACTGCATGAATTTTCTGGACACTTTTCCTGCCTCGACTCGATGTCTCAGAGACATTAATAACCCTCTCAGCATTTACCAGAAGCACAGTACTTTTGTTTGCAGCTATTTGTATGTTTGTAAACGAGTTTTCCTTCACTGACGTCCTTAAAATAAATGAATACTGACTAAAGCGCTGTCACGATTTGTTTTTTTTTTGCGTATTTAAAGGTAAAGTGTTGTGTGTTATCTCCGGCTCTCTGCAGTTTTCAGCATTAGTTGCGCTTCAAGCTGAACGCACATTAGCATAAGTGTTTCTGGAGGCAAATGAAAAATAAAATAAAAAAATCCCCACCATGTGGATTAGCACTTGTGTAAACACTGCTTACTTTTCCACTACAGTGAGTTGTGTAAATGTTTTCTCTTATGCCAGGGCTAATCAGGTGTACAAATGTTTGTACCAATGTGTTTTAAATTAAAAAAGAATCATCACTAACTCGCACAATTCTTTAAAAAACAATGTAACTGCAAACATTTAGTCATTAGGTCACAGAAGCGTAACCCTACAATCAGTTTAAACACTTTCTGACCAACCAGATTCAAGAATGCAGCAGCAAAGACTTTAATTAATTATTCATTTGTACTCAAATCCGATTGGTCGGATTCGACTACAGGTCAATATCACTGCGCTGCTGAAAATGGAACAAAAAAACTATAGAATGGTTGAATTTTTATAAATGAATTGAAAATGACGATGATACAGTAGTCAACATTTAATGTGGATCAGAAATATTTGTTCTAAGACAAAAACAAGTATTAAATATTGACTAGTATGGGTCAATGCTGCAAAGAAAACGATTAAAAAGTAGCTAAA